>WUQG02437535.1:0-13843 GCA_011317285.2 Androctonus mauritanicus
ATAATACTAATAATTGTATTTTATCAAAATTACTAATATTTATCATATCGACAAATATATATATAAACCAGGATAACAATAATAGAGCACACGGTAAGTATTTTCTTTATGAATTGTACGAGAAATGAATGCTTATAAAAGTTAAATAGCTATTTTTTATTAGACCGATAAATGTGGGAAGACCAAAAATGGCGGATGAGCATATCTCTTATTTAGAGCTCTACTTCTTGCTATTCAGCTAAAAATTTAAAATTTTATTTAAAATTTATTATTTATTTTAAAAGGATAAAATTTTATGCTTTATATAAGTATTTTCTATTCGGAATTGTTTTTAGATCGAAGTTAATTCTTTTATATAGCAGACGTTATTGTTTCACATCATGTTCAGTTATTCTATTACAATAAGGTACAGCTAATTGACTTTCTTCGAAACCGTTCTTAATGAAGATATATATCCTCCATTTTTTTTTTTTATCAGTAACGCATTGTTTACTTTCTGCAGCGCCCTCTGGCATAATATACAGTATAATTAATATCGTAACTTCTACCGCAATCATTTTGCCATATAAATTTCGGTACAGTATACTATACTGCACCGGATAGTATACTGTATAGGAAAAGAGTTTACGGCAAAAAGTAACGCCTAGTTATTTTATTACCGGAATTTTTGTTATCTTTAATAAGAAAGCCTCCTTAAACATTTTACTTTATACATAGAATGACATTTATATTTCTGGTGTTTATAAGTTTAATATCAAATTATACTTAAACTGCTAAATTAAGTAAAACCTGTTTAATAAATCTTAAAGAAGTTATAGTTTTCAATAATATTTCTTGCAAAGTCGATGTGTTATTAATGATATGTTTAAATGTTGACTGCTTGTTTTATTTTTATCGATTATTTTTCATAACCAAAACTCGGACATGCTGATATATTTTCGAATCAGACGATAGGCATATTTTATTTGATATAAAAAAAACATGATTTTATGAATAATTAATTATTACTAAATAAAATATTTGAAAATAATTCGCTTTCAAATAATTTATCTAAAATAACTTCCGAGATAATTTATTTTTATAAATAATTTATCTTAAAAAGTCATTAGTGAAATCAAAATTTAAATATTTTTTCGAATGAAAATTTCAGTTACTTATGAAACATATAATATAGTTGTAAATTTGAACAGTATGTAGGGTATCTTGTGATTATAATAAATCTGTTAAATAATTATTACATAGACTTATTATAATATACTGTTATTGACAGTGGCAATATGTAGCTTCTATCTTTATTGAAATTGTGCAAGAATTATTTATTTGTGTATTATTATGATTAATGAACAATTTTTCACTTTAGAGATTTGTATTTAATATACCACATTCTGTAAAAATGTTACGTAAGCTTATCTTTAATAATAGAACATCCCCCTACTGTTTTGCAGTTTTGTTTGCAATTTTTTACGCCCCTTTCCAATCAGGGAGATAACTAAGGAGCGGGGCCAGTTCCAGTCACGGGTCCCCCTTCCATGAGTGTGGGATGCTCCCATATCTGTGGAGGGAGCCAGATGGTGAAGGACGAGGATGGCAGGGGTGGCCACAAGTCCGAAAAAATTTTTCAGAAGATGCCAGACCGGTGGCGTGAACCGGTTCTCCTGCGTGGCAGCCAACGCGTTACCACTCTGCCATCCGGTTTCTCTGGTTAGCATTGAAATCTGCCAATTACTTCAAACCTTATAACCGGCAGTGTTCACGTACTAACTACAAACTGTCATAAAGATTATTGCAAATAATAATTTTAAAAGTTTGGAAATTACACTAATAAGACTATAAACCGTTGTATTTTCTTGAGCATGTGATAGCATTTCTCTCGAGTAGAAATATAAATAAAATTTAAGTTTATTTTTAGAATACATTCTACTTTTTCAAGAATAGTACATGTAATTATGGCAGTATTTAATAATTAATAAAGTTTATTAATATATCTTTGTATAATCTGTCGAAATTTGTAAAAAGATCTAACTACACCGTTGATACATTAATATCAGTCATTATATATATGCTATTATTTTTCTTCGGTAACATATTTCTTAAGCAACTAACTTAATTTTACTAACTAAAACTTACTCACTAGATATAACTTTCAAGGTTAGTGTTTTCTAGTATAAATTTACTTACAAGTTATTATTCTGCTCATTAATTCATCCAAAACACACCAAATCTTCGAGGACGGTATTTGTAGGAAAAAATAAAAATATTTAAAAGATATTTTGGCCTTCGAAGGAGATTAATGCTGAAAATAGTTTTCTACAAATATCTTCCTTTCTGTTGGATAAAATAACTTATAAAATTAAAGAAAAGATGAATAAAATTACTTTTATCAATTCTAAATTAATATGTGTCGTTAAGTTTAAATTTAAAACATTATTGAAAATTCAAATCATGAATAAAATATTTTCCAATCATAATTTTCATGCATTTAGAATATCAATTTAATATTCAAATATTACTAAACATATATAATCGTATATCACACATAAAAATTTGTATGATGTAGTTTGTATATGATTAATACAAATTCAAGAACCATAATGCCACCTTGGATAAACGAGACAATTATTTAATGTTTCGTAATTGTTTAAATAAATTTTCATCAAAGACAGAAAGTTTATTATTGCTTATATTTTGCTTTTTATTGTAATGGCTAAATGCCAAAAACTATTGTGAATTCTGTGTTCATCATTTGAAATTGAATCATTTATGATAACTATTGAACTACAGACATAATCGCAATACTTTAATTAGAATAATATATTAACACTTCAAGAAAGACAAAAATTTTCTTTCAATATTTCTTGTTCTTTTTTATAATTTACCTATATCAGGAATACTTTGTCAAGAGTTTTTAATCAATTTATCAATCAATCATTAATATGACAGTAATTAGTACATGCAGTGGTGTGATTAACAGATTAATCACAATCAACAATGAATGAATAGATTTAATGATAAGATTGCATACATTGCAAAGCCCATAAAGAATTGTGTCGTTCGATAGAAGGTCGAGACATGTAAAACATCCTAATGAACAAGGGATCAAAGATTAACGAGATATATACGCGTCTAGGTAGCATAGGTAGCATAACACAAGAACGGACACGTTGTCCTTTATTCCGTAGCGAACCGAAGCATAGTATCAAACCGTATGCACTGTGAAACTTTCAGCCTCTGTATCTCGTTAACCTTGGACCTTTGACCCCTAATTCATTAGGGATATTTTGCCTACCTCGACTCCCCTATCGATTGATACCCGTTTTTCCGAGCCTGGCCATCTATGCAATCCTACCGAGAATGCAGAGGAAAAAGAACTACCCATCGAAATCCCTGGATAAGGAAGAAGGCTGTGCACTTCCATACAAGGACCTGCTGGCTTACCAGACGATTAAAGAAGTTGAATGGATCATCACCAGTTTATAAACTTATATTATTAATAAAATATAACGGGTATATAAAGATCACATCCGAAGTTATTTATTATAATCTTCTCGAATTTTCACCAAAATGCGTGTAAATGCATACAACATTTTCACAACTTTCTCAGTTTTCATGCCATTTCCATCTATTCGCACTGCCATTTAAATAAAATCAATTTATTATTTTTTGAATATACTCCAATAATAAAATATTTAAATAGTTGTAAATTATTTTTAAACAAAATTTATTAATAATATAATAATATCAATATTACATCATTGTTATAATTTTCAAATTTTTTTCTCAAATATGGAAGAGGCAACTAGTTTTTCGTTTCTATGTTTCAATTTCATTATTTTAAAATATTAAATAAACTTTAAATTTTATTCGATAAAAGAAACATATCGAAAATGAAAATCCAGAAATGAAAATTAAATATCCAATTCCTTCAATAAAATCTCCATTCAAAAACAAAAAAAAATATCACAGAAAGAAATGAATTGTAAGCATTTCAGTTACATATATGGTAATAACTGAATTGTATATATACTACATATATGTGTAAGCCGTTCAAAGCCAAATTGATTAACTCCACTTTTTGAATTTTTTTTTAATTTTAGTGTAAAAACACTTCTTTTTTTCCTTCTCCATTGTTTAATATGGATGTTTTAGCAGTAACTTTTCCCTCCGATGACGATCCTCCCGCTAAAATGGTGCGAGGAGGAAAAAAGAATAAATACTGTTCAGACATAAGTTAGCTCCGATGTCCGATTCGTCCGACTCTTCCAGGTATGTTGAGCGATTAAGAAACCACATTCCAAATCCTTTTCCTCTCGATAGATAGTCTGTTACTTTTGTATATAGATTTTGTTTTGTAATTATTAATAATTCACATAACCAAATAAACGCGAGCTTTAAATATAAATAGTTATAGTAATTTTTCCATGTATACCTTCGCTAATCTAGCACTTATTCACATCCAAATCGGCCTGACGTTAGCAGATCCCCATAATTTAATTAGATTTCGATGTTAAAAGCATTATTTAATTAGTCTCACCCCCGTGTCATAAGAGTCGACTAAAGGGCGACCTCTGTTTTCCTCTACTGGCAGAAACATTTTCTCTCTTTCTCGTGCAATTTTTATATCATTTACATTTCTTCCTTCATTCTTCAAAGGGCAAAAAACCCAGACCGTGTAATCGGATATTCTCGCCAGGAAAAAGTCCCCAGATGGAGGCTTACCCCTATCCCATTAGACATTATTATTTAAAAACCTGTAGTTTAACTCCTTAGATTTCCCGCCAAGTCTGATAAACCAAACTTCTATTATTTGTAATCAGTCACTTCTATACTGCTTAGATTCAAATAATTACCGGAAAATCCATGAAATTTTCTAATATATACAGAAGGTTTTCATTATATCTAGTATTTACATATTTATAATTTAATATCTTAAAATATTTTAAAGGAATAAAAATTTTTTCTCAGTAAATCGTAAGAAAAAATTTACTTAATTTATAATAATTCATAACTATAACTATGTTTTGATTATTCATTGAAAGATTTATAATTTTGTTTATTTTGATTTTATACTTATTCTCATATAAAATGATTTATTACGTTGATTTCAATTTTTTGGTATTGGATATCTTTCAATATGGTATTTTAAAAACTATTTTCAACCGAAAATATGGTATTAGCTCAAAGTTATGAAAAATATATTTTTCATAGATTTTCCATATGACGAGCATTCCAGGCAAATTCTGAATAAATATTCTTGCTTTCAAAAAGCGTAAATAATAAATTAAGTGAAAAATCACGTTTAGATCATCTAGTGATTGATAACATAATTTTCATTCGTAACTACATAGAGTTTAGTCATCATCCAAATAAAAGGAATCTAAAGAATAAAATCTTTTCAATGAATATTGACATGAGGTCTGCCAATACACATCTGCATGTAAAGAAATATTACAGTACTACTGAACAATACGCATAGATGCAATTTCACTGGTGTCTCTCTAATTCGTAGAAACCATGGCATCAGAATCACAATCAATAGCATATTCTATGTTTAATGTCAGAAGAATCTAAAAAACACTCTACAGTTTTACAGAAATTTCAATACATAATTGAATATATGCAAAGAAATTCGACTTTATTCTACAATTCTCCTTATATATACAATTTTTCAAATTTTTTTCTAATTGCTTTCCATACATTATTTTAGTGAGTCTGAAGTAGTGTGCGCACCTCTTAGCCAGCATAAAAAATTAGATATTGGCAAAGTGTGCGAATTTTTATTTGCCATGATACTTTTATGTTATACGATGTGAGTACGATATCTATTTTTTAATAAAAAGTTTACCCGATTACAGTGGCGGAACTTTGGTTTCCGGCAAAATATCATACCGGCCTCTACTACAAAAAACACAAATTTTTTTCTAAATATTTTTATCAGAAAATAAAAAGACAGAACAAAATTACTTCATTTAAAAAACTATTGAAAATTGTCAAAAGAAAATATATTTAAAATTCTTCCTTCTGGATTTTAAATTTGCAAAGTCTCTAATCACATCTTTTATTTCCATATTTTTCGATATTTCTCCTATTGCCGTACTGGTCCGACTCAATGAATGTTTCACTCTTTTCATAGTTGCAGTCAATTTTTTTTGTATTATGTTGTTAATTTAAAAAAAGGGAAAAGAAAGTACAGACTCAGTACAGGAATTGCAGGATTTAGGCCCTCTATAATTCTGCGCCGTTGGCTGGAACTGCAATGCTACGGTCCCGCGTTGCGAGCTCCAGCGCATTGTAGTTCCAGCCACTTTACGATTAAGAAAGTTTCGGGACTGCTGTTGTATTCCAATAATAAAATATTCCTCAAATTGTCAAATAAAAAAATATTATTATAATTAATATACAATAAATGTATCTCTATATTTATGTAGCTACTTTAAATATGTCAAAGGCGTTTTCGTCAACATCTTTGGGCGAAACGCGTCACGTGATGAATTGACATTTCAATTTACTAACGCGATGTTAACGTGAAATTGCAGGTTTTGCATAAGTGCAGTGTTCTTAATTTTTTTCATATTACCTTCCCCCATGATGGTTATGTGAAAGCTTTCCCCCGAAGACGAAAAGCGTGAACACGGAATTTGAAGACGAGGTGGGCAAGCCCGCCGGGCGGTCCGGATTCGTGTAGGATCCCACAGCAGGCTCCCAGTGACAGATGTGTGCACCGCCGAAACAATCCCGATTCCGTATAGCAACTCATCAGCGAGCCCCGTGACGGACTCGAACCGTCAACGCCTTTAGTCGCCTTTTATTCCCCGAGGTCAAACGACCGGTATATTCTAACCCCTTATCCACAGGGAATGTTATTAAATTGTGCACTTTCGTCATTTTTAACCGCGGGATATAAAGTTTTAGATAGCTGGTATAATTGAAAATCAGTCCAAGCAAGATATGCAAGCTATCTTTCAGTTTTTAACGACTGAAGATGCCACCATTTGTGCTAATGGATGCCCCGCATGTTGACTGAACACCACAAGGAAAAGCGAACAGATTTCAGGTGGCAGCCTTTGATGCGCTACTGCAATGAGAGTGAACAATTCCTATGACGCATAGTTGCATTTCGCCATTATGGGTCTCAGGAATAGTGTTTATTTGTAATGCATATAATAAAAAAAATCAATGAAAATAATTGAATTATTGAAAATAATTCAATAGAATTATTTAGAATTATTCAATAATTCAATAGAATTATTTAGAATTATTCAATAATTCAATAGAATTATTTTCATTGATATTTTTGATTTTCATTTAATTTTAATTTAAAATAATTCGATAGAATTATTTTAAATTAAAATTAAATGAAATAAGCCACTTGTGTAAAATTTAATACAATCAAATAAAATAATAATTATATTATAAACATTCAAAAAGTATATCTAACCAGAATAGGATTACAACAGACTGTTTAATAACGATTAACTCTAATCATTCCAAATTAGTGTTGAGCGATATTTCACTACCGGTGACTTAGTCGCTAATACTTGAAAATCACTGTCGCTAGCAGCGACTTGACAACAGCTACCAGTGATTTTAACAGCGACCGATCTAGTACGTATGTAATGTATTCGCAACTCATTGAAGCGGCTGTTACGGGTATCATATTTCAATTTATTTAGTTGAGATCATCACAATAATCCTAAATTATATATCTCTGATACCACAAATACTAAATATAATAAGCAAGTTTTCAACGAAATGTCTCCGTTTCTTTTAAATACGAATTCCGAAAAGCATGTTGGGTAATTTCCTCTCCTATCTATTGGCAATTTATCAGGAATGATTAAAACAGTGAAAATGAAAAAAAATCGCAAAGTTTCGTAAAGACAGGTCATAGGTCAACGGAAATATTTGCGTTCGATTCTGAATGTAAAACCATATCTAAATTCGTTAGAATTTCGAAATTATTCACTAAAATGACTTGAAAAATTGGACTGATGGGCCCCAACTTTGGTGCCCTATATCTCTATAATGGAGCCTCAGCGGTAAATAATAATTACATTTTTGGACTCAGCACATCCAAGTTAGATGCACTATAAAGGGGTGCAAAATTTCAACTGCGGAAATATGATACCCGTACGTTACATGTGGCAGCGACCAGTGAGTAGCTGATAGCTGCCAACCAACCAGCTAGTCAACAGTGATCTTGATAGCGACTGACCTAATGGCGATATGTGATAGAGCTTTTCGCTGAATGCTAGAGATAAACGGCTATTCTAGCTACTGTAACCTGCAATATCTGGTTAAATTATATCGAAAAAATTATCCCTAATATGCCATTATCAAAATCGCTAAACTAAAATTCAAGATTATATCTAAACTTATCTCTTCCTTTATAAAGAAGAGATAAGTTTATATATGTATAGTCGATTTTGAGTTATTCGTTCCATGTAATTTACAATTTTTCATTGTAAACATAAATTATAAATTGAAAAGTCCATTTTCTCTATATAAAATGCCGATCAAGTCATAAATCATCTTTTTATTTTTTAATTAGAATTTAAAAAACTATATAAACTATAAGCTGATGGTATCATATTGATTTGAATTGTCAATTTATTTTCAAGTAAATATAATGGAAGTTTTATTTGTTATAATAAGAAAAAAATAGTTAAAAACTTCATGCCTCGCGTACTTTGCTTTGTGATTTTATCCACGAGTGCAGAGACTGAAGACTTGTCGACGGCCGCCACACGCTAATCACTTTTACTAAATAGCGATCACTGGTCGCTGTTAAAAATCACTGTTACTTTCAAGTCGCTGTCACTGGTTAACCGATGACTCAGAAATCGCAGTTAAGCTCATCACTAATCCTCTAATATGCAATTTTAACACGCGAGATAAATTTTTTCCTTCTCTATGCAAACTTTTGTGAGTGATTGTAAATGACTGAAATTACAACCGCCAAACGACCTTTAATTAAAATTACGCAAAAACACTTTTTTGGTGAAGAAAGAGAACAGCGACCAACAACTTTCTTTATTTAATAACTAATAAAGTATATACAATTATTCATATACTAAAAATTTGCTAAATAGCCAATGGTGTAAATAAAAATAGGAAACAGTATTTTATTCTTTTCAAAATATAATTTAAAACTAAAAGAAAAATTCTAATTAAAATATTAAATGCAACAGAATTTCAGAAGAAATTATGAAAATGTTTGAATATTCCTCGATTTATCGGAGAAAAGAGTAATAATTTTTATCATTGATTTCTACTGCCATCTCGTGGAATGTTTTCGCATTAACGCAAATAATTCGAATTATAAATATTTCTTTTTGCCAAATTTGGAAAAACATAGTAATAATATATTATATGCGTTGTTGTAAAAATTTATGTTTAATAGCGAAAAGTGGATTATAAACAATCGAATGAATTTTTGTACTGATAACGATTAATATTAATATATAAACGGAAAATATATATATTGTTTTTTAAATAGCATTGCAATTTGGTAAAAACTCATTCTGCTGCTGAAATATCTATAAAGATTATCCAAAAAGGCTATTGTTTATAGCAATTGCCCAGTTCAATACACAAGAATTGGTTGTTGAATAGTTACGGTGATACAGGATTTACTGTAATGATATGTGCTATAACCATCCGTTTCCATTGAAGTCTAGCAGGTATAAAATCAACAGGCGCATATTGTATTCTGACAAGTGAGTCCCTGCCAAAAGGCCTTTCACCCTGCTCCACCTTTGAAGGTATTACAGGGATCATATTACTGTGTGGTGAATGTTCTCGGCCTAATCATTGCCTGCCACACGGTTGCGGCTTCGCCTCCCACCTCTCGGTCCATGAAGCTAACGAAACACGAATACGGCGGACCTCATCGTAGGGACATGTACATCGCATCCGCATCCCGTGCACTGTATCGCCGAAGCGACCTTTACTTGCTGAGAATCGCCTTTGTTCACAGAGGAAGCAAAGAAACAAAGTGGCTGAACGGATTTGCTAAACTGCAACGACCGTGACAGTCCCCGAAGGGACGGAATGTATTTGCTATTACTACCTCCTAAAGGAGAAATCCTTAGAACACCAGCTTGGGCATAACCGCCGCAAAATGCGGCAGCCCACCGGAGGATCGGAGAGATAGGTATCGCCGAACCCTTGAAAGAAAGCAGAACCCTTACTCTTAATCACAGCGCTAGGGCGGAATGCGTAACGGCCAATAAGCCCATCATGGAAAAGGGCGAGATTCTCCCCGATTCGATCACCGATGCAGCCCATTGTCACCGCCAGACTGGTGGGTCACCGTGGAGACGATATCGACCGACGCCGTGCAAAGACCCGGCTCCTGGCGCCTTGCCATGGCCGAATATCGCTCGGATCAACTCCCCGAGGTTTTATGATTCCCTACGGAAGCAAGCTTCCCCCTTCCTCTGGATGAACCACTCAGCCCGAGCAAGACCAGCTCTCGAGTAGGAACCGTGACGGCTTCTATCCCTCCACAGAACAGCCATAAGCCTGAAAATTGAAACTGTTAAACTAAACTGACTGGGTTTATGAGCATTCCACATAAACAAGTAGACAAAACTCTACAACATCATGTAGTGTCCATATACATATTCGAGATAGAGGATACTCTGATGGATGCTCGTTTTTTATCATTAGCGACTTGTTTACTGAAAAATTAGAAGCAATACATCAAAGTTATAAACGCTTACTTTTCTTAAGATTTATTATAATCTATTTGATTTAAAACACGAAACAAATTAACAAAATCATTTTTTATTATTCATAGCTTTAAACAGACAGAACCTCGCACCATCTTCGTACAAGTCTCGTCATCGAAGGAAAAAGCTACTACTATAGCCTCCTTGTTAAAAAAATGGAGAAAAAGAAGAATTCTTGTTGTTCAGTTTATCCATTTTATTGCGAACGAACAGTTTTAAGTATACTAAATATATTATTTTTCTGAAAATATCAATCGAAATTCATTAATTTCATTTACAAGATATTCTTTTACCCTTGGAACTAACAATTATTTTTCTGTACTGTTTAATCCATATGAGAAAATTCTATTGCTGGAGTCAAAGTTTAAGCAGAAGTTACAACTCTTTCCTTGTAATGGGAATATTTTGTAGCAGAAGTTAGCATAGTGGAGATTTTCCATATTGATCTATTTTTTTCCAATAATTCAAGATATACTTTTATTAACAATTGCAGAATATTTTGCCATGTTCTGTTACAAAAGATGCATTTGGTTCTGTAAATATCGTTATGTATCGACAATAGCCATTGAAGTGTGTTCTACTCAGGAATTTTGGATTTTAACAAAAAAACATATAATTGCGTTAATAATTTTATTTATTTTTCGATAATTTTTAGAAGTGAATTTTACTTTATCTCTGAAACATCATCATCTTTTTAAATGCAAAACAAATAGTTTAAAAGAACTCTTGTAAGACATATACAGGTTCCTATTTTTGTAATCGAAAATATTGATCAACTAATGCATAGACTATGCCTATACGAATTGTCTGAAACTATAAATGTGACAAAATGTATACTGTTATCTATCCATCTATCAACTTAGATCTACGTCAGTAGTTGCACAAAAACTATCGCGTTATATGTTAAAGTTTTGAATAAGGTATAAGTTTATTTTCAGTTTTTCTATGTTGATCATTGAGATGTTCCACTTTTTCTTGTCAACACATGACATCACTCTGTACCACTTTGAAAGACCTTGATTCGAACCGCCGCTTTGTATTTTTGCTGAATACAAAGTGGTGGGCAAAACAAGGCCTTCCACAAGCTGTCCACATCTGTGGAGGGATCAGCCGAATTGTGGAAGACAGGGCCGGGCCAGATCCCATTATAAACATTTTAAAATATTTATAATGGAAACCGGCCCCGGCCCCTTTGGACCTCTGGGATTCATGTGGACCTCGGTTGGGAAACGCTGGTTTATAAAGTTTATAGGTTACTTTCTAACAATGCAATTAATTTTATTCATTTATTTATTTAAAGGAAGTTTTTGTTTCATCTTTATAAAAATTTTATACTATTTTTTGAGATTTTTTAGACATTTACTTAAGATAGTTTCATATCAGTCTGATAGCTATATTACTCGTATTCCTGAATAAAGGAAGCCTTGACTAATGTATTTCCTTCCATACTTCATGAAAATATGTTATTCATGGATAACATGATTAATATAACGAAATATTGGCCCATGAAAAATAATCCATGAAAAATATTTTGAAGGGGTGGGATCCGAGACTCGAACCCGGGTCCTCCAGATTGGAAAGCTGAACCGTTTCCACGCCACCAATCCTGCCTCTGTTGGTATATTTGGGCCACTGGGCCCATAATGGCCTGGAGATGACCTGTTTGAGAATAAATTGAATATTATGATCATAAAATTCTCTCTCTGTCCCTCTTCGTCTAACAAGTAAGTTAAGCTGAGTCTTTCATGAATGACTTTTCTCTAAGAATTTCGGTCCTTGGACAAATTATTTAATTTTGAATTGTTAATAGATTTATATGCTCTTTGGTATTTCTTGTCCATTAAATTCTTGCTCTTCCTTCGTATTTTTCCCTGTCTATATTTCATTCCAGATCAAAGCAGGCAGTCTTTCTATATTCATTCTGAACACAAGTCCAAATAAATCCATCTGTATCTTTATAAAAATAATATGTATACAGTATATATATATATATATATATATATTCTAAAAATCACGTTAATACACCATCTAACGTAAATAATTAAATTAAAATTAAACAGATAACTTATGATTTCATAAAAATTATATTATGATCGTTTCGAATCATGACAGATCATGGAAATTATAGGTAAAAATACGAAGCATTAAGAATTTGATACTTTAAGTATATGACAATTAAATACATTTAATATAATTCAATTTTTAATTTAAAATGAAAAAAGTTATTTGATCAGTTTTCAGGTGAAGTAAAGCCCAGGTTTATGGCAGTTCTGAAACTATTGATATGTTGATTTTAATGGAAACGGATGATTATAGCACATACCATTACAGTAAATCCTGTACCATCATAACTATTCAACTACCAATCCTTGTGTATTGATCTGGGCAATAGCCATAAACAACAGTGTTTTATGTAATAATCTTTATAGATATTTCAGCAGCTGAATGAGTTTTTATCAAACTGCAGAGCTACATGAAAAACAAAATATATATTCTGCGTTTATATATTAATAATAATCGTTCTCAGTACAAAAATTCATTCTATTGTTTATTATCCACGTTCCGCTGTTATATATAATTTTTCAAAACAACATAATTAACATATGATTACTATTTTTTCCCAATGTTGTCAAAAAGAAATATTATCCACGCTTGGCTATTATATATTCATTTTTACAATGATGCATTTAACATATTATTACCAGAATTCTCCAATTTTGTCAAAAAGAAATATTTATAAATCGCATTGATTGTAGTAACGCGAAAACTTTCCACTAGGTGGCAGTAAAAATCAATGATAAACATTATTAATTCATTCTCCAATAAATCGAGAGTTTTTCAAAAATTTTCGAAATATCTTCTGCAATTTGATTGCATTTAACGTTGGAATTACAGATTTTTCTTTGTGTTTAAATTATATTTTGAAAATATTAAAATTCTATTTTTTATTTCTAATTACACCATTGATTATTATGCAATGTTTCCTATATGTAAAAATAGTAAATGTATGATGTATCAAATAATGCAAGTAACATGATACAGAAACACGAAGTGGTATCAAAAGTTTTTTTTTTTTGATGATAGTAATTAAAGTTGCTAATGATGTGTTA
>WUQG02437546.1:0-13843 GCA_011317285.2 Androctonus mauritanicus
ATATACAACAACAACAGACATCATGACTATCTTTGGAAGAGAGCAGTACTCAAAGGAAAAAAAAATAAAAGATAAAGACAGAAAAACACTCAAATGCCACCAATCATATGGCACTATACCTTTCTAACTCTACACATATACCAGCTTTCCTCTACAGTCATTCTTTTTTCGTGTCTTTCTCATAAATACTCTGAAACCCATATTTCCTCAGATACTCGTCACCTGTTCTCTCCATTCTTTCTTTGGCCTTCCTTTCTCACATTTATCCTCCACAAATCCAATATATACTTGCTTTACTTAATATATCTGAATTTGATCATATTTCAATTATATAATTTATAAATGCTTTCTAATGATTTTAATTTTAACAAAATTAAAATCATTTCTCATTTGTTAGTTTTTACCTATCTTTTAAAATCTCAGCATTTTAATATTTTTTATGACGACAAATGTTATAACTCTATAACAATAGGTGTTATTTAACAAGTGCATTCAAAGTTTTTTAAGATTATTCAATTTACAGTAAAATAACCATAACTATAATGTTCAAAACTGAAGGTTTGTAGTAATCATAAGTTTTTAATTAAAAGTTTTCTTTTTATGAACCATTCTGTAATGGCAATGATTTTATTAAGCTATTTATTATTATTATTACTTGAAATGGAAATGAAAAATGACAATTTCACTAACACACTCATAATAATTTTGAAAGTTAAACTTTTTTTATTCAAAATTATAAATATCAAAATATTTTTATTTTATAGTTACTAGAAAATCTTTTGATACCTTTAAAATCAAATCATCAAGATAAGATTTTAAACTCTCTGTTGGTAATGATTTCATTCTTATAATTGCTTCAGATGTTAGAACTACAACTCTATAATCTAGTTTTCTTAGCTGACGTATTTTAGCATTCATTAAACCGACGGCTTCATTCTTGGACTTCAACATTAGAGATCTGTCTAATACTTCAAAGCATATATATAAATGGTTTTCATTTACGTTACCATTCTTGTCTGAATTATCTTTGTTAGTTATCGAATTCACTCTGTTGATAGGCAATTTATATTCAAGTAATCTGACAGTATTGTCAGCAATTTCAACTTCTAAACAAATACTTAAAATAGCAATGTGTGGCAAGATAAACAGACACTGATACAATTCCATTCCATGGCAATAGATTTTTAAAATTTGCAACAGATCTTGATAACCATACCGTTCTGTCATATCTTTAAACACACTCTTTAATGATGAATTATGCACTTTACTATAGATATCATTTGGAAGTTGTATGTTTTGGAAGGAAGGTACTTCAATTCTAATAGAACGATCTATAAAATATAACTGATGAAATGGCTTATTCCTTGAAGATAGCATTAATTTAATAAAATCAACACTTAATATATTGTTAAGAATATCTTTATCATAATAATCTAATATTATTAAAGAATGAGCACAATCAATCAGATAATGATAATTCTTAATAGAAATTTTGTTAAATTTTTTTATCATCTTGATTACAATAGGATAAAAATTCTTTGTTTGGCTTTTATGATTAACATATGATAATGCCCATAAAAATTTACTTATATCCTTCAACCTAATATCTGGTAAATTATTTTCAAAATGCTTTAAAACTTGAACCTCTAAACAGCTAAATGTATCATCATCATACCATCCAACATTTGCAAATGCTGCAAGAATGTGTACACATTCAGCAATAGTAAAGTTAAAATATTCTTTTTTAACATAATCTTCCAAAAGACGAAAAAATGTTTCTTCATAATAGAGAGAGTGACGAAGTACTTTCAGTATTGAAATCAAGTCAAATTTATCTATTATCCATATATTATTTTTTATATTGTTAACAATGCTCTGCAATAACTGTTCTGATTTTACTTTAGTTTTCATTTTAAAGAGGGAAGTGCAAATAATTCCCCATTCGATTAGATTAATATTTGCAGAATTTTTTACAAAGGCAGTTTCAAGCTGCTTAATTAGTAAAGGTAGTGCTGGTTTCTTTGACCGTCCTAAGTAGTAAATCATCTGTACCAAATTTTCTTTAGTACAAAAGCGAATTTGTGTGCACCAGAGATTTATCAAAATATTGAAAAACTTACCATGAAGAGCAAACTGCTCATCAATTAATATCCATGCATCAAGAATATATAATGAGAAAGCAACTGTCCAATTTATTGCTCGTTGTCCACATTCATCATCAAGAAACGATAGTATTTTATCATTGTGATCTTTATTATGTATCAACTCAGTCACAGTTTCTTTCAACTGTTCATCAGATAATTTTAATTTCTCTCCTTTTGGATCTATTAAATCTATCAAGTTTATTTTGGACGATAATGGAATTATATCACGTACAGTTGTTTCTTTATAAGAATCATCTTGATGGATAAAATCGAAATATTTTCTATCAAATTTACGAAATTTTAAATTCTCTGTTGTATTAAAAATTGCTTGATTTACCTCATTTATTTTATATCTATCCAAACTAGAGATACTTATATTTTTATGTGAAATTGGCAAAATATTTAAAGGTATTAAATATTTACTTTTATCAAATTTAAATAAAAACTTTAGAAATATACATTTTCTAATCATTGCCATTATTGTTTCATAGTTTTAAATAATAATCATATCTTTGGAATATCAAAATTACACATATTCTTGTATTTTGAAAGCAGTTCCCGTTTCATTACGAGTTGCTTGTGTAATGCATCCAAACGACGTAACTGTTCTTCTTTAGTGTAATCAATACCTGGTAATTTTTGTATATGTTCCCGACATTGCTGCAATTTATTTCTCAATTCTTGTATTTTCTGTCCACTATCATAATTTTCTCTTGGTTTTTGAAGAGATTCGTGGGTATCACGTTCAATGCTAAAATGATAAAAAAAAATGCATAATTTATCCAAAACTATTATAATAAGTAATTCTCAAATAATTTATTAATAATAATGTGAGTCTAAATTTCATTTTATAAAACCATAATTTCAATTCAAAATAGCAAAAACTATATTTTTTTAAGTAATTTTTAGCTAATGGAATTTTTAATGTCAAATGAATTTAGCTGCTGTGAAATTTGATTTTATCTAATTGAATTAAAACAGACTTCTTCCAAATAATTCTTTAGTAATTACGGGTAATCCTCAACTTATGTCTGCTCACACTTACAACAGTTATGTAATTAGTAAGTTCTATGATTGGTCAATGCAATTCATATATTACAAATTATTAATCATTGCTCTTTGTGGTGTAGTACACAAGTGTTAATTTCTTGACAAGCACTATTGAGCAGACCCAAAAAATACAAGTTCACAAAACAAAACATTTATTCTTTTACGTTTGAGCTGAAGATGGCAGATAGAGCCGAAAGCACTCCTCTCTGTAACAAATGTTTTGTTTTGTGAACTTGTATTTTTTGGGTCTGCTCAATAGTGCTTGTCAAGAAATTAACACTTGTGCAATTCATATATTTACTAATCCATGACCAGTGATCTGATATACTGACAACATCTTTTTTCTGTTTGATTCTTATAGTTTTATGTTTGTTAAGTTTATTATAATAATGTTGTTATAATAAATATTGATAGAGAGCAATCCATAAATTTAGAGTATTTCCGACTTACAACCTCGATTGAAACCAAACTAATCGTAATTTGAGAACTACCTGTATTATAATTAGGCTTGACATAATTTTCTGGACATAATCCAGGATGAGAGATCCACATTTCTTTTTAATTTCATTATATGCATCAAGGAAAATTGAGATATATAAAAAATACATAATATATTTTCTTGGATATTTAAGTAAATAATAATATATACAGTATATATTTTAATATTTGAAAAGCCAATTTTTAAATAATGAAAAATTTCACCTATGACTAGGTTCAGGTTTTAGATAATCAATGGCAATGAATGGTTCAGTTAGCTGTTTCTGTCATTCATTTGATTTTCATACTATTGGCATTTCTCTGAAGACAAGGCTTTCTTCAGGATATTGGTCTTTTTCTTTAATTCAATCATAAAATTTTTTGTACCTATTGAAAGTTGCATAAATATTTGTAATCTTTTTAAGTTCGTCTATACTTACATTTTCTTTTACTATTCATTTTAGGGTGTAACTTAAATTTACAGTTTTAAATTTTATAGGTCTTTGGATAATGCCAATTGGTATAACAACAAATTAAAATAAAAGTTATTGTGCATGTGCAACATTTGGAACTGCAGCCTATACAAACATTGTGTTGCTACTCAATTACAATAAGTTCAAAGAGCCAACCAACTGATCTAAATAAAATGCTAACAAATATTCAAAAAAGAAACATTTCAAATACTGAATATTTTAAAAATCAAAATAAAATCCTGGATAACTATTGAAATCCAGGAGAGTCCAGGCTAATCCCAGACATACGGCAAGCCTAATTATAATCATATTAAATTTTGTTATATTTCTTTTAAGATACATGTTATATAAAATATAACTTCATATTTTGTTGAAAATAATATTCATCATATAAAGAAATGATTCCTGCTATTCAGATATTTGCAATATTTAAAAAATATGTCATTTGATATGAAATCAATGAAAGAAATCTTTATAAAATTTAATTAAAGCAAAAATTGATCCTATACAATTCCAGTTCTTTCAATTATTGAAAATTCTATGTCTGATACTATTGAACAATTTATCTTTAATTACTGAAAAAACCAAATACAAATTGTTCAAACAGTATTATTCATAATAATATAAATAAAATATTTTATAGTAAATTAGATAACGAATGATCAGCCAAGGAAATTTTTTGACCTTTCCGGTCATATGTAATATGTGGCGCCAATTGTTATTTAATAATTAAACAACAATTTTTACTAATTTCCCGAAATTAAAAATTTGCCTTGGCCTGGAGTCAAACTAGGAACTTTTGATTACTGTCCTGATGCCACCTTAGTCTAAATTTAAATAATTAATTAATCAATCATCCAATAGATGGTGGCACCATAGCATAAAGTAATTAATAATTATTAATTTGGTAGTTAATTCAAAAATTAATCACTAAGGGAGTTTTGGCTACTTTAGGGTTATTTGGATTGTGTAATTCCATAGGTAACGTTGAATTAAAAAGATAAAATCATTTGTAAATAGATTATTGTCAATTTATAACTATAATGATATGTAACAATGCAACATTGAATGCTGCAATATCATAAGAATATGTATATGTCTTTACATTATGATGGCAAGGAAAAGACTAGCAAGATTAAGCACTTGTGAATAAAATCATACAATTAATTCATCAATGTTTAGTTACTTGTTTCAACTATATATATAATCTACCTAAATTTAAAAATTTGTAAATTATTTTAGATTTAATATATCGTTCATTGATTCGGGTTTATCATAATTTCCAAAAATCAAATTATTCCTACCCAGATGAAGCCTGCTATTCCACTTAAATTAAGGAGAGTCTAAATTTTTTTTATATTTTTTTAGAAAATGATATATTATTACAGTATCTGTAGAACAAAGTTCAAAGATGTATCAAGTCTGATATTTGTCAATCTACACTTAAAATTTTTATTAATAATACGAAACATTTCATAAAATGTTTAATGCCATAAGCATTGTGATATTTATGACACAAAATGAATGTTTGAGCATTATATTAATTTACTTTAGTTTCTATGTGATTAATTTGGTAGAATCACAACATAAGAAAATGAAGAGAAAAAATATAATTACAGATTTATCACAATGTTATATTTATTAAACTGCCTACATGATTAGTGAAATTTTTTCAAATGATCCTTATAAAATATTGTGTTTATTTTGATTTTATAATCAGTAATAAAAAATAACCTTTCAAATCAATTTAATTTCGTTTATTTATCATAATGAATTATCGATACATCATCATCAAAGATTTAATTTGTAATATTTTTAAATCCAAAATAAATTATCTTTTCCTGACAGAATAAAAGCATGGATTTATTTAATTCCAATTGAAAAAGTAATGAAACTGGAATTATTTCGATAATTTCAATGATCATTAGTGAAAACTTATGTTTACACTGATCTTGTTATGGATTTTGTTTTTCTTATAGTAGTCCTTTAATTATAAATTTTTCTTTAATAATATAGTAAATATGATTAAGTAAATACAAGAGCTGATACCTTCTAATAATGTCATAAATCAGAGGTAAGAAATCGATGTTTATTTCTTCCTGGCTCATCTTAATCTACCCTTCGATCATGGATGTGCCTTCGACACATGGATATTTTCTACTGTTGCCAGCCATAATTTATTTATTATTTTCTCTTTTTAATTTCTAATATTTGTATAACAAGTATATAAAAATTTTCGTAGTAGATATGTAAATTTAACTTTTAGTCTTATTTCAGAAATTATAGAGTATATGTAATTTTTATTATTTTCAAACGCCATTTTCAAATTACGTAATAATCACGTGTTTACAGTAAAGCATGGAGGAGAAACCATCTGATGCGCCCGAAAGTAAGATTTTTATTATTGATATTTTCGTACAATTTACAGTTAACAGGTTAATTATATGGCATTAAATATTTAATCCGTACGAATACATTTTATTAAATTGTTATAAAATATTTGATTGATTAAAAAAAAAAAGTTCAGAAACATGCATCCATACACAAATTGTGAAACATCATTTTTATTACCCTTTCCACAATGGTGTAATTTATTGATAATTTTCAATCCTATTTTACAATAACAAAATAAACAGGAAATTTCAATATAAATTTTTGACTAAAGAAATTCATTAAATAGCATTTGAGACAATGAGAAAGTTATTAATTAAAATTTAAAAATTAATGAAATATAGAAAATATACCGCTCAGAAGTGATGGTGAACAGAACAAAACTTTATATTGAAAAAGAGGGAAGAAATATGGTTAATTTTATAGCATCATTTAATTAATTTAATTCTTCAAGTGTAAAGTTTAATTACAGATTTTATATCAAAGAAAACCATGCTCCTAAAAAGTTTTGTCTTTAAAATTATTTTTTACAATAAGAACATTGGTAAGATTCTAGTTGAGCTACAGCATGTGGATCTATGATGAAGCAATCAATAGCAATAGGTGTCAGTCGACTCAAAATTAAATACTTACTTTTTGATTTGTACAATATGTTCTATTAAAAACATCATGAAAGCAGAGATAATTTTAGAGTGAATCTTTAAAATAACGGATTTGTCTATTCATATTTTAAACATCAGTCAGTGAGCAGCGAATCTTTATATAGATCTGCATGCTGTAGCTCAACTAGAATCTTTCCAAGAACAATTATAAATAAAAATGAAATATTCTTAGAAAAACTATATCTATGAATTAATACATTCATATATTTTCACGATTTCAAGTTATTGCTAACAATAAAATATGTTAGTTCTAAGAATGGAGTAGATGAATTCAATTCTTATTCTATTTTTGAAATTTTAAATATTCAAATGCTTTGTTCTTTCATTAAAATATTTAAAAAATGCAAATATATAAAATTTCAAAAATAGAGCAAAAATTGAATTCATCTATTCCATTTTTAGAACTAACATAGTTTATTGTTAGTAATAATTTGAAATCATGAAAATATATGAATTTATTAATTCATAAATATGATATTTTTAAAACTTTCATTTTTATTTTTAACTATTCTGATTGTGAAAAATAATTTTAAATACAAAATTTTTAGAAACACAATTTTCTTTGATATAAAAATCAGTAATTAAATTTTGCAGTTAAAGAATTAAATCTATCAAATGATCTTATAATTTTGTAAAATCCATAAAAAAAGTTCAAATTAGCAGAATTAAGATATTTATTGTAAATAAACATCATAGAAAAATGTTTTCAGTTTGAAAAACCATTTTCAAATAATAATATATTATTTATAATACTATATAATTAAATTTTATAACTTTCAGGTGTGCTTTAATTTTGAGGATGCAGCATGCTCAAATTTTGATTTTAAATACATTCTTTTGTTCTCATTATTCTTTTTTAATCAATTTATGTAATTTAGAATTGAAAATGGTTTTTCAAACTGAAAGCCATTTTCAATTCTAAATTGAAATTAATTTTCTAATTGTTTATTTAAAGTAAATGTCTTAATTTATCAATTTAAGCATGATTTTATGAATTTATTGACAATTGGTCTTGCTAAGTAGAACTTTATTAATATTAAGTTTTGTAAAATGTGTAGAAAAAGATTTTACATTAAACTATTCTTTAATGATTTTCAATGCCAAAAATAAGCAATCCTTTAACAGATTATTGAGCTTATGAGAATGTTTGAATTATCATTTATTCTTAAACTTAACTCAAAAAATGAGAAGATATATTCAGAAATATGTTTTGGTTGCCTTTTAACCTCTGACAATACAAATATTTGTCAAATAGATAACATTAAGCAAAGCTTTTTAATGTTGCAACAATATATTTTATACTGATTCATTTTTTATAGCATATCTGTAGTAGGATATTTTAAATTTATAGAAAACTTTTAAAATAACAGCATTCAGAAGAATGATATATTCAATAACCAACAGCATTTCTCTCCAACATTTTCAAAAAGTACCACTAATGTGTGATGAACAAAAATAGAAACTCAGTTAATTACTTATTATCTACAAATTTATATTGCCAATTTAGTATTTAAGAAAATATTTATCTTTTTCATTCTATAAACAAATTGAAAATTTGTTTATAGCTTAAAATTTGACTTTCTTCATTTTATTTTGACATTTTTATAAATTACTTTTAATAAAGCAATGATAACCATAGCGAAACACGTAGAAGCCCATTCAAAGATGAATTCAATTTTCATTGAATATAGTTAAATATATAACAAAATTTTCGGTCTAAAGAAAATGTTTTGTTCTCAGATGTTTTAAAAATGAAGGATTTTGTGCAAAAATTCATTTTTTTCTACTTTGATTGGTTTATTTTTTAAAATAAGTTGTATAGCATTTGTAACAGTACATTCAATTTCTTATTTATATCAGAAAAACAAGCTCAATAAGCAATCTTTCAGCAATCAGTCTTTCTTATTTATTCCATCTTCAAGAAAAACTCTTGAAATAATGGAAAATAAGAAAGACTGATGCTAGTTTTTGTAATATTCTATATATAAAAATGTGATTGAGTCTTTATGAATTTAATTTAAAATTTCTAAATTAAATGATGATAATCAGATTAAAATATAATGAAAATAAAAGAACAGTTTCTTTTTTATATAAAATCTTAATCTTTAAGTATATTAATATATATATATTGTATTGTTAGCATGTCCAGGTGTAAAGAGTCAAGATGCTGGAAAAGCATCTGGATGTCAAGGCTGTCCAAACCAACAAATATGTGCCTCAGGAAAATCACAGATTCCAGATCCTGGTAAAAAAATTTATTATTATAAACAATAAATTAATATCTATATGTTTTATGTGTATAACATATATTTATTTTCCTTATGAATAATCGTTATTTATTTCTAAATTGTTTTATTTTAGTCACTGACTATGATATAAATAAATAATTTTTATTTTTAAGTTATTTTAGCAAAGAAATTTCTGATATTTGAAAGCATTTGAAGTTATAAAAATATATCTAGTTATTCTGTAAATAAAAGAATGAAATATTAAATATTTGCAGAGATTTGTTTTCTTAAAAACAATAAGCATGGTTACAAACAAAATCATATTTATTTAAAGAAGAAATCGTATTTTCTATTTGAATCTTTAATTATTTAATCAAATAAATTCAGTTATAAAAGTACATAAACTGAATGCATAACTATTAAAATTTTTTTGGTAACTTTCATTAACAATTAAGTATATTATACATCTGCATTCAATCATTGTTATAAGTCAAACTCAAGCCAATATCATCATGTAACATTGGAAAAAATTTTTTAGTTAAAAATGAAATACTATAATGTTAACATGAAATTAATGTATAATGGCATAATATTATGAACGAGTAAAATAATTTGGACATACTTTTTTGTTGAGACATTATAAAAAGTTATTCCTTACATAATTTTGATCAGTTTTAGCAGTTTGTCTTAACATATTTTTCATCCAATAATGAGAATTTTGAGCTTGGCTCAAGCATAAACATCTGGAAATTCAAATATAAATATTTTTCAGCCCTATGTTTCTTAATTTTTGCTATATATTAAATTTGATTAAATTAAAATGATAATTTAATCAAGGAAAACAGTGAATTGATGTATATTTTATTCTTTATCCTTTTCTTTAAAATAAAGAAAAGGATAAGGAACAAAATATACATCAATTCAGTGAAAATGCATAATTTTTCTTTTTAATATATGCAATGTTGTTAAGAATATTATGCATTTTTCACCAATATTTATTCAAGAAAAGTAAAAATATACCAAAGAATAAATATAAATAAATGCTGCCATTTTGAATGGAACATGCCATACCAGCTTTGTTAATTAATTTCTAGATAAACTTTGATTCTATTTTTTTAACCTCATATATCTCTTTTATTAGATTAGGCAGAAGGAGGTTAAAAATTCTATAAACAAATAAATCCCAATTATAGCAATAGTTCATGAAGAAGGTCAACAGATTGTTTTCTGTTTTATTTTTTACAGTTTTTTATTTTATATAATTTATGTATGTTTAACAGAACTATTAAAAATATTTAAAACAAAAAACATGTATGTTTACATGTATGCATGTATACTATAAAACATGTATGTTTTATAGTATAAATACTGTAAAACATATTTAAAAGAAATAACTTCCCATTTGTAAATATACAGTAGTGATTGTAATCTGCAGTGCTTCAGCATGTAATAAAATTTTATTATCTTTAAAATAAATTGCAGCAATAAAAAAACTTGAGAAATAAATTAAACTTTTGGTTTAAGTCATTGCTTTCTGATCAGACTTAATTTTGTATTCAAGATTATTGCTTAGCAATTTTTCTAATAGAAATTTTGAATAGCATTGCCTTACCAATATGAAGAACATTAAATAGGCAATTATATAAAAGTATGAAAGAGCAAAATACTGTATTATTTCTTGTAATAATATAAATTACAGATGGTCCTCAATTTAAGATAAGGTTTTGTTTCAATCCCTGTCACTGTAAGTCAGCTATAAGTCATAAATGCCCAAAATTTATGTATATTACTCCTAATTTATACAAGGATACTATATATTATCTTAATAAACATAAATAACCCAAAATTACAAGAACAAAATGCAAACCTTTCATATATCAGACCATTGGATCAAGAACTTGAATCCACGAAATTGCATTGATCAATCACAGAACTGATTTACTGATTGCATCACCATTATAAATATGATTGGTCTTAAGTTAAGCCAATCATAAATTGAGGAAAGGCTATCTGTATTCTTACATAAACTATAATTGAAAAATAACACATTCCTTATTTTCTGCTAGATATTTCATGGATTTAAAAGAAAATTTATAAATATATTTGATTATGCTTATGCTTAAAAGGATTATTATTTTCAGATATTGAAGTTATTACAAAACATTTATCAACAGTAAAACATATCATCCTTGTTATGTCTGGAAAGGGAGGTGTTGGTAAAAGTACAACTGCTGTTACACTTGCATCATTATTAGCTGAAGATGAAACTAAAAATGTAAGTAACATATGAATAATTTTTTAAATTAGTAACTAATATATTATGTTTAATAAGAAGAAATGATGATAATTATTCAAAACAGAAAAGACAAATATGATATTTAAATATTAATTTAAAAAATTTATATTAGATAAATATTTATCATTTTAATCTAATAATGATACATCTGCTTCTTAATAAACACATTGTTTCTCTTTCTTAGATTTACCTGAAAATTTTATATGTAATTATTCCTAGTTTTATTAATTATTTCTTTAGAATAAATTTATATTCTTTGATAATCTCTGCAATGAATTGTTATGAATCTATGACTAACTTTTGTTACAAATTTATATATTTTTATTTTATCATATTATTATGAAATATCATAAGAATGGAATACATATCAAAATTAGAATTATCTGCCAGAGAATTATACATTCTGAATAATAAAAAAAGCTTATGTTAGATCAAAAATTTATTCTAAGAATTGATTTGACTATAATCAAAAACTTAGATCTATATATTAAAGATTAAAGTTTTATTTAAGTTCAAGTAAAAATCTTAATTCTCAGATATAAGTTTGAAGAAAGTACAAATTAGAAAAATATATGAAATATAGAAATTTACCAGAAAGAGATTGAAAATAATATAAATTACATGAAACAGTAATGAAACTCTTTAATAACTTTTGTATAATCAATTACAAATAGTTTTCAAATTAAGATCATGATGTATTTTGTAAGATCTGTGATTGGTCAATAAAATTCACATGTGCACTAGTCCATAATAGTTTGCATGTGTGACTCCATATATATTTGACCTAATATATATAGGTATGATTCCACTTAACTGATATATATAGGATATTTGTAAAAGGTCTGACCAAATTTAAATCAAAAATGCTACTTATCAAAACAAAAAAAAGTCTATATTAACATAGGCTCAAAAATATTTTCTTTTCAAAAAAACATAGGATGTAAACGCATGTTTTTTTACATAACTCTTGTAAGAAAGCAAAATCATGAGTTATTCTAGCCATTTATAGATTGTTTCAGTAGCTTGCACAGTATTGTAATTAATGTTCAGTTTCTTTTGTTATAGTTGATTACAAGCCACAATTTATTATGATCAGTATGAGACTAATAAACCTATTAAGTTGAATGCTTTTCACATCCTGTTTTAGCTTGAAAAGGAAACATTTTCAGAACTATGTTTATATGGGCTTTTTGTTTTGGTTTGATGAGTAGCATCTATTATTTAAATTTGGACACTATCTACAGTATGTGGTGTGTTAGGAACACACCACATACTGTAGATAGTGTCCATTCTGTATGCAGTTTCTATTGTTTTGTGATCAAAAGTTTACTAAGTACTGTTTTATTCTCTAATGATTTAATAACTTATCATTTGATAAATATATTATTTATCATATTATTATTACTACATTAATTTATAATATGGTCATAAAAATAGAATATCAAAGACATTCTATTTATATGTAAAATCTTATCTTCATTTTGATGCCATCATATATAAAGATTCTTAAATGAAAATTGTCAAAAATTTTTAGAAAATGAATTATGCAGTTATTTAACAAATGCAGAAAAAAAATAAATGAAAATTATATTATTGATTAAATATACATTCAATATATTGAAATTTTTTATTTCATTTTTACATAAAAATGTTCAAATATATGTTAAAATAAATTACTTTCTACGGAGGAATGATGAATTATTAAGTTTTTTTATAAGAAAATATTATAAATATCATATTTACAACCTAGAGAGATTATGCAGAATATACAATCAGTATATATAAATATATAATTATTATTAATAATAATTACTCTAAACTTAAATTAAAAATGTATTTAATTTCTGTTATTGAAATTCAATACAGGTATCCCTCCTATAACATGGATTTCTATAACAGTTTCACTCTAACATGATTTGAAAATTGCAGAAACCCTCATATAACATGGCACTTCTACAACACGGTTTTTACTTAACATATTTAGAAAATTATGTTTACATTCTTACAACACAAACCATTTTCATTAATTTTTGTAAATCCATACTAAGGATACACAATACACATATAATATGCAATCATTGGGAAATACTTTGCTAAAATTAGTCATAAATGTAATTTCACT
>WUQG02437557.1:0-13842 GCA_011317285.2 Androctonus mauritanicus
TGGCAACTGTGTACTATAATATAAAAAAATTTCAGCAAAATCTGGGAGGGTCGAGGTTGGTCCTCTCCTTGTTAGTAGAAGCCATTCCCGAACCTAATAGCTGTTCTTCTTCTTCTTTGTTGCTTTATGCTACTTTCAAAATTGCATAAAGAAAAAGCAAAGAATTCTTTGTTCACTTCCCAACGAAAAAATAAAGAATTTATTTCTTTCGTTAGAAAGTGAAGGAAGAAATCCTGAATTTTATCTATAGCAGTTTATTATCAGAATAACAATATAGAATATTGAAATTAGTTTTCTACTGTTGTTTTAAGAACTGGATTCATTTTATGATTAATGAGTATTATATAAGAATTTTATTAAATTAAAAAAATATTTATTTATTTGATATTGATATTTTTAATAGTAACAGATACTATTGGTAGTCGACCGGATGGTTTCGATGAGAGCGTGCTTTGCTTTCATCCTGAATGACGGGGTTCAAATCCTGGGTCCCATACCTTCAGATTTTTTCAAGAACTGTCCAAGATCGGCCCATTGAATCCAACTTGACGATTGACTTAATTAGAGTTATGAGCGGCCTATGATGGGTATTGGAATGCCCAGCTGCTTAGTGTCCACGTGGTAGAAGGCAGCGTTAAGCCATACAAACAAATTCAGAGGTTATTAAACGATGAAACTATTCCAACTAGAATAGTTCCATCGTTAGGAGTGTGGTCGACCATCAGATGTAGGATAAGGTTCAATGAGCCAGATCCCTTTGGAAAATCTTTTTAAACATATTGGACTTGGAAATTATATCTGGAACCTTAAAATGGTTAGTCAGTGTTATGTGGTCATCTGGCCGATGTCCTGAAGTATCTTTCATCATGTATTATATCTCCTGTGAAAATTGGCAAAATAACTAAATCGAGAAATCATCCAATTGGTATAGTTCAGTTTCATCCTTATTCTGCTGGTTGATAATGTGATTAGTTATATCATCGAATCACACACGGATATATTTTATGGTGATTATTTCAGAATCGACCTCAGACTGCCCAACATCCATGATAGCGTCAATCAAAATTGGAAATATTTTATTCAACGATCCGGACTTGAACTGTTGGCTAACTCTAATAAAGATATCAGCGAACTATATGAGTTCTAGAATGGCTCTGCTGCTTAGTAGTTCCGATTGAAAGGTAGTTCTATGTTTTAATATAGAGGAAGAACCTTCATGAATTTCTAAGCTCATGATGTATTCAGAGAAGGTTGAAACATGAAAATCAAACTGTCAAACTATGAACTCTCAAAAATTCGGTGAAATCGAATCAGAAATTTGATATCAGTCCCTCCAAGTGGAAATTCAAAAAGATTCAATGCAGCTATTTAACTTTTCTTCTCTCTAATTTTATACTCCTTTCAATCAGAGATTAAGTCCAGTTTTTATTTTAGCGATCAGAAACCCATACCCATATCGGAGTCATCCAACAAGTGAAAAATGAGAATTGATAGATCAAGCCAAGACCATCGATTATCATCCTTGTAAATAAATGCCTAGCAATCTTCTCTCAGTCAACCCTTACAAATTACTTAATCTTACAATTTTAAATTGTATGATTAAGCAGTTTGTAATAATTTGCTTTAAAATATTAGATAGTAGTATAGTATTTTTATAAATAATACTTCAATTAACATTTAAGCCAATGAAATATCAAAAACTTTACAAATTTTGATGTTTTTCTTATAGTATACTCAATTTATTGGACTCGATTTATCCAACATATCAGAAATTTATCTCATTTTAGTAGATGATTAAGTAATTTTAGCATTTAGTCCTTTTATAGGAAGATAATAAAAATTATTAATTCAGAAATGATTGTGATAACATGAGATGTCAATGATGTCAAAATATATATTTAATATTTATTTATTTAATTATCTATAAAAGATAGATAAAGATAAATATTCCTTAAAATAAAAAAGTTGTTTTTAAAAGCTATGTATAAAGTATTTATGCCATTATATCTATTAGTATTTTTCATTATGTCAATCTTAATTAAGTAACGGAGATCGAAAGTTTTAAATTTTTCAAATTTTCTGTCAATGATATAAGCTGTCAAAGTTACTATAACATCTTTAATACATTCAGCTGACAGAAATTTTTTTAATTAAAAAACTTCGTATTATACTTTGAATGGAGAAGATCTGATTTTTCAAAACTGGCTATTTTTAGAAATAGACTAGGTATAGTTTATTTAGAAAAAGTTGGGGTATAGTTTAAAAATTATGTTTTATGTGATAAATTTGTGATTATCTTAGATAGTAGAATTAAGTAATTTAATAAAATTTATGATATAACAAACTTCATCATCCTATAATATTTTAACGAAAATATTAATTTGCCGAAAAGAAAGCTTCCTGTCAAAATTAGAAATACTTTTCTACTCCTTCCATTCAAAAATATTTTTATATTATACAAAAAAATATTGATAGATATCAAATGTTCTGCCGTTCTTGATTTTTACCCTTTTTGACAATTTTACTAACAATTTCTCAATGTATATACTAAACTTTCCATTGTCTTCCTGAAAAACATCATGAATATTGAATTCGCAATGAACTTTAAGATTTGTGGAAAAATTAGATTCTGTTTCTACGCGTTAAGAACATCATTTTTCTCTTAATATTTTTGAATTAAGATTGTATAGTTACTAAGATATTGTTATTAGTATATTACCCTATATGAAATATAGTTTTGTAAGATTCCCGGACACTTGCAGGACGGAATTTGTCCAACGAACATTTTACTGATGTTCGCTTTGTCAAACGAACATTTATCAGAATTAACATATTCAGCCATCAGATAAATGGCCAAACTACAACTAACCAAATTTTTTATTTCTTTTAATTCATATGCAAAACATATACGTAGGAAGCTTTAATAAAATCATCTTCGATTTAAAAATGTTGTATATGAATTTGTTAAAGTCGCGTTTAAACAATACACGTTAGATGATTCGTCCAAAATATATCGCATAAACGTGGTTTAACTTACAGTTTCGAGCTTCACATTTTCGGTTTTAAGAAGGGTTCGGGTCTGGCCCATTGAACCTCATCTTTCAAGCTTCTGGGTGACTTCACCAGACTTATCTGTGTTGAGCTCTAAACGTGATCACCATCAAACGTATTCCCTAAGTGATTCAGAGAATTAATTCAAACTAATCTAACCAATCTTAATTTATGCCACAGAAAGCTGGATATTAAAGAGAAAAGAAAGAATAAAATTTGTAGCGTTTGAAATGAAGTTTTGAGAAAGATAAATAAATCAAATGGTCAGATATGAACTTTAATGAAAAACTTCATTAAACTTCATAGAAGTCTTCTCATTCTTCTCTTTTTTAGAAAAGAGCTAAACTACAAAGTTTCTATCATAGACACAATACATCGAAAACAATTTCAATGATATGGTCATGTTGAAAGGATGCTATCATTAGAATTCCCCTATTTTGTCGTTATACAAGACTAGGAGAGAAAAATAAAAGAGCTCGTCCAAGAACTAAGTGGATCCAGTCAATCCGTATAAAATTCTAGACTTCAATCTATTAGAAAATTAACCGAAGCAGTTAGAAATAAAGATTACTGGAAGAATCTGTGGAAAAATAGAGGATTGAGTTATGTTTCATGGATGGAAGAGACTTGATTGATTTACTGACTGATTGAATCTATCCTAACTGAAGAAGTACCAAGATATTAAACACAAAATTGAAATCTATTATTGAGAAATATGAAGAGTATCTAGAATCGACTTCTTCAGAGCAGTTACCACAATCTTTAAATATTTATGAGCATTTCGTTTCATACTGCAATTTTTTATAAGGTAATTACATTACAATTAATATACTGTATTCTATCTTTCAATAAATGTACAATAAAGATTTTTATATAATGCAATGATGTTATGTTTTTTACCTGTTATGTATCGTTTGTTTTTTAATGTTATTACATTACAAAGAATAAATAAAAATAACAAAAATTAAAAGGAAGAAATAAAAATACGGATTTCAGCGTATGAATTTTTAAATAAAAATTTAAAATGCCATATATCCATTCAACCAAATATTCGTGCTACTAATCGTCCATTTGGTCAGATGTCTGTCGACTCAATGTCGGTCGGTTATCTATCGGTTTTGTAATGAAAATTAATAAATCAACTTGAACTTTATTATATTTTTAAGTTTGAGTAAACAAAATACAGACTATATAGTTGATTCAGTAATTCCAAACTATATGCAACAGTCCTTAAACTATCCTCAAATTTATCAAGCAATTTCTGTTTTCACAATAACCTGTAAAATCTCATTTTGCCTAGGAAACACTAGCACATTTGTTTCTTTTGCTATTGAATGATGATCGTGATTATCACAGCAATCACGATTAAATTATAGTAAAGTAATGTAAAGTCAGTCACAGACAATTATCAATCAATTCCCAAAAATAAAGGGAAATGACTGGAAGAAAATCGGGAGATGCTGAGCGCATCCAATGCAGAATCAGTCTGTCAGCGAAATAAAAAGAATAATAGACTAAACAGAGAGGGACAACCACTAGAAAAACAATGATGAAGTGAGAATGTAGGACAGCAAGAGACAAATTGCATCCCACTAATAGAAACTTAGAAAACTACTAGAGAGAAGAGCAATCTTTTATTCATTTTTTATAAAACACAGGTCGGATGATGAATAAATTCTATTTTTCATCCACAGTGAAATTAAAAAAGGTACATAAGAGAGTAGCCATATTCAGACAGTAGTCTGCCTATTTCCCATAAAAGTCGTAACCAGGTAGTTAAAAACGATTTGCAGATACTGCTCTAAGGAAATTTGAATCGCAAATACTGAAAGTGTTTATTAGTATTTTATCCAAGAATATTCGAATTCGCACACGGTAAGTTTGTGAATACGGCAATTTATTATATTTCTATAACAACAATTTTCAAAATTTTCATAGTACTATCAGATTAAAAAATCCCGGCGTCGCCGGACACTTTTTCATCTAATCATCCTCCTACTTATGGATATACAAACGTCATATCCACTTTATACAATATTTTTGCAAATTAAAGCCTATAATTTTAAAGAAAATAATATTTAACAAACATTTTTGGGGTTATATTTTAACTTGATGTCATGTTAGTACAAAAAATTTTTAATTCTTGTGAAACCCTTGGGAGACAACTATTGTATTGATTTGTCTAGCTTATTGCATTGTAAAGAATTAACATTTGAAAAATCCTGAATCAACTTCAGATCCTACACCCATAGATGTTTTTTCAGATTGGTCCAATTTCATCTCCCATCCTAGCACATCTCAGATCTGTCCAGCTGATGATGAATTCCTAACTGGCCCACCGATATATATTACACCCATGCAGTGGCACAGGAAAACAATTTTTACAAATAATTTAAAAATTCTAAATGGCTCGGCTTACGAATGGTTATTTTTTACATACATGGCCAATCTCACTACAGATTGGATGGTTCAAGATGAACACTTGAATAACTATATTTTTTGTAATAAATAGTTAGAACGAGATGAAACATAGGAAAAAGTATTGTTTCGATCAATATAAAAAATAGATAACATTCCTGAAATCAACATGAAAATATTTAAACAATATGCTACTTAATTTTTTTACGAAAAATAATTTTCGGCACATCCAAATGCTTTGGATTATTTCGAAATCTAACAAAATAAAAAAACAAATAGAAATCAAAATAAATTGATTGTTTTTGTTAAAAAATCTTTCCTAAAATTTTCTCACGAATATTTTGAATTCTGCGAGGGAGATTAGATCCGATTGGTCGACTGCCATTATTCAAATATCTATATTACTTATCAAAATAGGGGAGGCTTCATAGTGGGCTATGAAATCATCTCGCCCTTTTATTATTTTAACAAAGGTGGAAAGCGTGCAAACAATAGAAATAAAACATATTGATATATTATAGAGATGTTCCATAATGATTCGGATAATAACAAATCATGAATTTCTTATATCAAAATGTGTTGTATGTATATTGTATGCGAAAAGCTATATGCAGAAACATTGAAAACAATCATGTTTCCAGTTTTTTATTCAGGAGATATCTATTTTTAATACGAAACTAATGAATATTTCCAAAGATGACTTCTAACTTAAAATCTATGTGATATAATACAATCTTATTGTTTTTGTTTAGAAGTTACAGAATGGACATTATACCCAAACTAAAATAGATATCATTTTTTTCCTAAATATGTTTATCTATGATTAAATAGCACCATCAGATAAACTATATCTGAGAATCTGTTATTTTTTTTGTGTTGAACACGTTATTTCGTTTTTCTTGATAAGCTCAATTTCTAAATTTATGAAATTTGTTTGCATTTCTTTAGAAACAATAAGTTTTCTGCACAATCTTCATTTCTGAACATTTTTAAAGAAAGATATAGTAATTTTCAAATATAATGGTTATTTAAACTTCAATAATCCAAATATTATGAATTCAAATATTGAAGTAAAAATATAATTCAATATTAATAATCCGAATTTAATTCAGATTATTAAGAGTGAATTATATTTTCAATTTACTATAAAATTAATAATTTTCAAAGAAAAATAATCCTAAACTTTTGTTAGTTACTTATATGCTGATATTATTGAACAGATCATTAATTTTAATGGATATGAACATGAATTTAAATATATGTACGGACTACAATTTCTCATTCCTCAAGCCATCTTGCAAATTGGAAAATTTATAACCGAAATTTGATAAATATGTCCAATAATAAAATGATAATAAACAAAATTTCGTTGTATAGTAAGTACAGAAATTACGAGTGAATGTCGTTAATCTCAAGTGTGCTGAATACTATGTAGTCCAATAAAAAAGTTCAAATGAAACAAAACAGGAAATGAAGTAGACTATCTGACTTGGAAGTCTGATACGAAAAATAAAATAAAGGTAGGTGAAAGAAAACAATTTTCTTGGAGAAGGACGTAGTCCCACGTCTTCCCTTATCATGCAATAACCACTTAGTGCTAACCAGAAAATCGTTGATCCTACTCCGTCTAGTGGGAAAGCTATACTAATATAAGTAATTCGAACAGTTGAAAGATCATGCCTCTCTCTCTCTCTAGAAAAATTGTTTTCTCTATTCAATCTTATTTATTTCCAGTGAAACATTGTAATCTATAATTAAAATCTATTTGAACCAAAAGAAAGTTTCGTTTAAACACATTGATACATATGTACTGAATCCTTTTACGTCTTAGATATTTTTATTTTTTTTTCTTTCCAAGATATCATAAAAGTATCTTCTACTTCCCAATTATTACCTCGCATGACTCTTTTCCACTAATATTTACGAATAAAAAAATTAAGTTTTTAAACATCGAAAAAATTGAAATTTTTAAAAGAACGATTTAAAAAATAAAAATGGTAAATTTAAATACATTTAATAAATTAATTGACAATTTAATAAACCACTTAAAACTTTTTCGTATAATTGTTTTGAATATTCACTTGAAATTTGTCGAATACGGTACATTAATATTAATAACTTAAAAAAAAAAAATATTATGAAAGGTAAGAACGAATTTACATAAAATTAAAATGATATAAAGTACTTTTTCAGGTATTTAAACGAATAAAAAAAAAAGTGACTTAACAAAAATTTAAGTGAATCAATTTAATAAAAGTGGAAAAGGCAATGAATACATAAATCAAGTAAAGTGGTTGACGGGTAGCCAGTTGGATAGAAAGTTAGAAAAATTAATGAGAAGATCAGCAATTGACTAATTACATCACTATGAAGTAAAATAATCTTAAAATTTCCACCATAATTAGTTATTTTAATAAAGTCGACAGCTAATTATTTGTCGAACCTCTCTACTTCGTTAATAAAGTTTAAAAAAAGATTTTTATTTAGTTAATAATATAATAATTGCTGGTTACTGGCTAAAACTTTAATCGTAAATATTTTTTAATTAGAATTTATTAAATTTTAATCAGACTGCAGAAAATAAATTCGTATTTACTATGCAATCGAAGAATATAATTAATTTCTAATTCGGGGATAGTTTTATCTCCAAAATTCAAGAAATTATAAACAGAAAAGTTGAAATTTCTGTTCTACATAAAATGAAAAGGTAGATTAATGTAATCCAAGTAAAGGTGTACGAGCATCATCATGTAGAAATTTTATTTTGGTACTTAAATTTCAAGTAGAATACAGGAAAATTGTCTACTTCAGTTAAAAGAACTGAACAGAAGTAGTAAAGTAGATGTAAATTTTTACATAAAATCATTACTGTATTTTCTCGAAAATAATATTTGCGGACAAACAAAAATAATACAATATTTTGATTAAAATAAAATGAAACTTCTAAATAAGCGGATTTCGAAAAATTTTTATAAAAATTTTGAAAATTTATTCAAAAAATTCAAAAGATTTTTTATGAAATTTTGAAAATTTATTCGATAATAAGCGTTAATTCAATTTTTTTTTTTTTAATTGAAAATCAAATGCTAATTCAATATTAATGATGCAACCAATTAAATTATGAATTTTAAGAACAGTAAAAAAAAAAAAAAAAAATTTAAAAATAAAATAATAAATACATAAAAATGCGAAAGCAAATTATAAGGAATAAATTATAGATAATTGCATAAGTAAAATTATTTTCGCAAATAGAATTAAACAAAAATGAATTGTGAAAAAATAATAAATTATAAAATTTGTTATTTTGCAAATTCACAAAATTTATTGCAGTCCACGTCCAGTTAATTTCATTATTTCGACTTTAATAATTTTATCTGAAAGTAAATATAAGTATTTTTTTTTAATAGTTTACATAATTTCTAAGCTATTATTTAGTCATTACAGTTTTAATTTCCAAATACTATATTTGAACAGAGAGAGAGAACATTAGACGATAAAATCAACAGAATTAAATTTTTCGTTACGTCTTTAAAACGAAAAATTTTAATTAGTAAATTAAAGACAAACAGGAGTTACAAATACTGTAAATATTTTGAAAGGAAGTAATTAATTTTAAATTTAATTATGGCCGAAACAAAATTATACAGTATATTAATTATTTAAGAAAATTTTCGAAAGTATTAGGGAATATTAATTTTTATAAAATTTTATTCGCATCTGATGCATTATTTCTTCTAATTTCTCTTTTGTCAACACGCCTCTCTCTCTCTCTCTCCATTTGTTTAAAAGGAAAACTCGAAGAACTCATTCCTTGTGGACAGATTAGAACAATGAGAATGAGAGGCGTTTCCTTTCCGTTTACTTCATTAATATTGCATAAATTCTACAGTAATTACTGTGCCCATCTACAGCTTCTCAGAGTTGTAAAAAAAAAATTTTGAAAGGTTACCGTGAGCATTAAAATTTTTATTTTATTTTTTTCTGATTTAACACAAAATTATTAATTCATTTCGTAAATCTTAAAACAAGAAAACATTAAAACAGTTTGCAGTTTAGAAGAAAACTATTAACAATTAATTTTTTTTTTTTTTTATCTAAAAGACTTGATTTAAATTTTAGATAGATTTGAAACTATCAACTTATTGAATTAATTTTTTTTTTAAAATATTATTTAACCTTTTAAAACTAATCCTTGGATAGCAGAGGTTTTATTGGAACATAAAATTGTTTCAGTAACTTAGTTTGGATAAACTGATATAAATTTTTGAGTAATATTTGTGTGGTGAAATATTAATATTTATATTTTATTATGAGAGTTTATTAAACGAGAAAGAATTTTTTTTAGTATTATTAAAACTTTAATTCCTAGAATATTCAATTTTTAAAAATGATATATGAGAAATTTAAAATTTTCTATTAAACACAGATAAAGATTATTCTTATATAAGATTAATAGATTTATTTTAAATAGTCTGATCAGAAAAAAAAATTTTTTTGAAAATAATATATTATTGGTTTTCCTTTTTAAATTTCCAGAATAGAATTAGCTATTTTTTATTTTTTTTTTTTAATCTAAAACTTTTCTTAGTAACCATAATTAAATTATCTACTTACTTTAATGAAGTCAATCAGTATATTTATGGAATCCTCTTTCAATTCGATGTGTTACGTTTAAAAAGTTGAAAAGATGCAGAAAACCCAAAGGCAATTTGACAGTCGATTAGAAAAATGTTTTACTTGTACTCATTTCCAAACTGCCCTTTTGTTTCCATCACGTATTCTGGCACTCAATGTCCTATGGGAAGAATGCCTCGGGAGTCAAAACTTTTCAATACTCTTTTCCAAGATAAGAAACGTGTCAAAGAAGAACTCCCAAGATGACACGTTTGTCCTTCTAAGGGTGTGTCCACTAGATTGAAGACTAAAAGCTGATTATAATTTTCGCATACTGTTACTAGAAAAGAAAACTTCTAACTTTATTAATAAAATGTCTAGAATTTATTAAAAAAAAGAAAAGAAATGCGTTTTGTTGATACTGAAACAAACTGAAAGAAAGGTAATTACTGTATTTGTATTATACTTGCGTTCAAATACTTGTTCTGTTTATTTCTACTGTTTTTTTTTTTTAAATGGATCTTTGGTAATAAATTCTTTTATTCAGCTTTAATAAATAAGATTTTAAAATCTACTACATAAATTTTAAAATCACATTTTAAAAATTTAACAAGTTTTAAAATATAAATAAAAATTTTTCCACTAATAATTGCTAAGTATATAGGAATATCCCGGAGAGTTACGTAATAGGCGGGACCGGGAAATATAACGTAAGTCGAGATACCTAAAGATTCCCAAATCTAATTCCAGGTACATATGTCTTAGGTACTTAATTGGCTCTTTATTACCAAGAAAACAACAAATTATGAAAGTTTATATGTAGTTGTAATTAAATACTCTTAATCAACAAATCAAACAAATGAAATATGTGTATGTTATGCCCAAACACCGAAATCGCACAATGACCAAAAAACAGCCACACGCGTTGTGGACAACACTGCCAAAACCAATACTCGTTCTGGGCGTTTTGAAATGACCACAGACCATTCTGAAACAGATTAGGGTATGTATTTGTGGTAGTATGCTCCGTGCATACTACTACAAATGCATACTACATGTGCACATGTACATTTATATACTACATACTACATGCACATGCATACTACTACATGTAGTATGTAGTAGTAGTATGCATGTACTACATGCATAGCTTGCTACATGTAGCATGCATATGTAATAGCACATGTGTGCACACATGCATGTGCACATGCACATGTACACATGTGTATGCATAAGTGTATATAGTAGCACATGTATACATATCTACATGCATACTACTACATGCATAGCGTGCTACATATAGTATGCATGTATATTACAGGTATACTCAGAGGCGTAACTAGGATTTTAGCGCCCATGGCAAATATATAGCTTGGCGCCCTTGGACTATTCGTAAGGCGAATTTACAATATCCCTTAAGAGATTCTGGCGCCCTTGGACTGTTGCGCCCTTGACAACTGCCCAAATGCCAACGCCTAGTTACGCTTCTGCACGCAACATATTACAACTTTCAGTTTTAGCAATTGACAATGTGAGTCTGATTCAAAAGTACAGTACATTTTTGTTTAACTTTGGTCTTTTCATGATTTTAGAATAGATTTTTATATCTCATTATATGTTAACTTCAATACTTATTTCACAAAGTTTCGAATTTGCTGTTGGTTTTCATCTGTCACGAAGGCAATTCTGTACCCATAAAATGAACAGATATTCTGAACTTCAATCCGGGAGGCTCTAGATCAGTTCTTAACCGGGGATATCCATATCTCTTGGGGATATGAGAACCAAGTGCTGGGGTATGATACTCGATCTCTGGTTACTGGTATTTATTTTATTTAACATATTAATTTATACTTGGGTAATACGTGAATGGAATGCGATAGAATCTTCTTAAGAAGGTATAAGACCATATTGGACAATCCATTGGCGGTCTGGAGCCATCAAAATGTTAAGAACTCCTGTTTTAAATATTGGGGCGTAAGGGATATAAAATGTAGGGTTGAACAAAATCCAAAAAAAAAATTTTTTTTAGAAAAATGAAAAAATAATTTTTTTTTTTTTTTTGAAAAATAATGAAAAAAGTAAATTAAAAAATTTGCAAAAAGAAAGTAGGAAGAGATAAAGAAACATAAACAATATATTTTACTGTTACTGTTATTACTTTTTTCATATTGATTCATTCAATTGGTTATAGTAGAGTGACCATATTTTATGTATAGTAAAAGTTGGGAATGAGAATTCTTCGGAAGCTAATTTTTTAAAATTAAATCTAGTTAATCTATTTTTTTAAAATTTTTTAATATGAACTATTTACTTATAAATAAAAATTGGGAAAATCTAGGATATTATTTTTTGAATATTATTATTATTATGTGGATATTAATTCAGATCAAAGACTCAAACCCGGAACTGTCCCGGCTAATCCGGGACGTCTGGTTCACTTTAGTGTCCATATTGTCCTTCTATCCCTATCTCTTGGTAATATGAAGAGCCAAAATTCTTTTGAAGAGCAATTTGTAGAATTCGGAGCTGAACAACCTCCCATTCAATAGAAAAGTGCATAAATCACGATACAAACATACTCCAACTATCGACCAAAAATGGCGACTGATGAGTATACTCCAAAGAATTTGATATACAGTACCTTCTATTAGAGATTTAGCGGAACTGTGATGCCATTGATAGATATTGAAATATACTGTGCTGCGTTAAAAAATCTTTAAAGTAATATACAGTATACCATTCATTATTTTACAAAGAAAGATTTTATTCTATTCGAATGATCGGTTCGAAATGGAGTCGATGAATGTAGAATATGACGATAGATAAGCAGAATAAAAATAAAAAATAATAATGATTATTGAATTAAAAATGATTAATTTCGCAATTTGTAATAAATTGACTCCGAAAAATTTCACAAATCTCCCAATGAATTTAGTTATTGGTACTACATTTCTTAAGGTAGAATGAATTTGGATAAAGTTCGAAGATCTTGAATTTATTTTTCTGAATTATTAATTAATTATGGAAATGCAGATATGTTTAGATATAATTTTATCACATACATGAATATCTAACAATATTTTCTACATAATGGTTTTCGAATAGTTCTTAATTAAAAAACGTTTAGAATTCATTTTTAAAGGATGTCTTCCACACTTTTGCTATAAGGGATTACATCACAATCAGTAAGAATTACATAAAAATACTGTTCGTATCAGCAAACAATAATTTATTTACTTTTAGAATAATTTTAAATTTAATAAAATACACCGTTATTTTAATTATTGAATTTTACAAATTTAAATTACATTTGTTTTTATATAAATACTGTGCTATGCACATATTTAGAGTAGTTGACGACATATATTTCATGTTCCCATATTATGTTTATTACCCTTATGAGAACATGAAATCTTATGTCACGAGTAGTATTGTGAAAATTTTCAATGTAGGACTATATATATTTTATCTATAAAAAGTGACTGTTGGTTTCTTTGGCGTGAATAATAAATGTATAGTTAGGAAAACTGTCCCATTCTATAGAGTGCGACAACTGCTGCTCCACCCAAACCAATATTATGTTGTAAAGCTACTTTAGCTTTAGGTACTTGTCTTTTTCCAGCTTTGTTTCTTAAATGAAGGCAGAGTTCAGTACATTGAGCTAAACCGGTAGCACCTAAAGGATGCCCTTTAGCTATCAATCCACCACTGGGATTAACAACATATTTACCACCGTAAGTATTGTCACCAGATTCC
>WUQG02437568.1:0-13841 GCA_011317285.2 Androctonus mauritanicus
CTACAAGAGTAAATAATAAATCAGAAATACAGACCTATATTTTCAGATCTACATTAGACCTATTATTGCAAAGTATTCGGGTATTATGCTAGTATATGCTTAATCATATATATACAATATTTGGTGAATATTTTTAAAAATAATAAACTAAAAGCTGAGTTGCAAGTATTCAAAAACAGTAAATAACTTTATCGGGGCCTTCATGTTCAAACGAGTTGCTATGATAAAGCGCATACGCAGTAACCATCTTCACACTATCTGGCTGATAGCTAACCATAGCTAATGTATGCCTCGTGCAACACTCTGTATGTAATCTTTAGATTTTTGAATGGGTTAAAGTTATTTTATCCATAACTATTCTCCGGATTAAACCGAAAGTCGCACACCGGCCCTAAGCAAACTGAAAGTAACAAATCCGAAAACAATTAAAGTTCGTACACTAAAAATAATTATTTAATCATTAAATTATTGATAACCAATACAAATTAATGTTAAAATAAATTACTTTTCGCTAAAATATTCTACCGTAATCCATACAAAAAAAAAAAAAAAAGAAAGAATTTAGTGAGTTTTGAAGAAACCACAGAAGAAGAAACACTTTTTAACAAACCATAATTTTAAAAATTCATCATGAATTTGTTGTTGTGTGCATGTTTCCACTAATTTTTAATAAAATAAAGATGTTACATTGATGTTATGGAAAAACAGTCATTAATAATAACTTATCCAAAATTCATTTACATATTAACTTTGAAAAACTTTTTTTAAAGATCCATATGTAATTTTTTTGTAAAATAATGTAATTCTGAAAGCGTAATTAAAAATAAAAACGTTTTTAAAATAGAAAAAAATTAAAAGATATAAAATTTTATTTATAAGAAACTTATTAAGTGATAAAAGCAAATTATTTTTATAAAATATATTAATTTAATATTGAAAAATCTATACAACTTGGCTTATTTATGACGCATTTGAGATTTATATAATTAAGGGAATTGTCTAAGTTTTAATATTTAGTAAACTATTCTAAAGTTGATTTAAACAATAACAAAATTATAAATAAGTCTTTTAAAGATAACTCCCATCGAGTTACTTGCTTTAAAAATTGGATTTTTTTAAATCTTTTTTTTTTTTTTTGTACATAGAAAGATATCAAGAATGAAGAGAACTTGTATGTAAACATTTAAAAGTAATAATCTCTAAATTTGTGATATTTACGAAAAATATATAGTTGAGAAATTTAACTCTGAGAAATGGCGTATTATCCAAATTACATATGAAAAAAAATGTAAATTTAAACGTAGAGATCTTGTTTAAACTTTTCACTACAGACTAAAAATCTATTTTAATATATAAATTTTCGAATTATTGAGGAAAACTGTTAAACAAAAGTGATCAAAATCAAACTAGGAAAATTTAAAATATTGATTTTTGTAAAATGTAATTAACTGAAAACATAAAATTGTTAATCTTGGGAGAAAACAGCAAATTAATTAATCAGAGATTACCAAACTTGAAGTTGTGTGACTAATTAATCTAAATATGAAGGAGAAATTAGATAAATAAATAATCTATATGACTTTAAACATCAAGTTAAATATTATTTATTATAAAACTAAGACATGGTATAAATTTTAAGGAAGTTTTTTTCCTTTTATTTTCATATTAAATGAAGAAATGACACACAATAATTCTATTTATAAATTAAAAACTCTATATATTAAGTTATAAATATATATATACTGTATTTGTGAATTATATTTTAGAAACAGAATGAAAATATTTGTCTTGAAGAGAATGGAAAACTAGTTAAAATAATATTTGGATAGAAAAAATTAAAGAACGTTATTGATTTAATGAAAAAATATTTTTTTTTAAATTAAAAGCTTAGATCTTTGATATTTTTTAATTATCATAAAAAATACATTATCTTTACTCATGTATGATATAATTCCCATGAGAATAGATAGGATTTAAATTGTTTAATACTGTAACTGTTTCGGAAAATTCAGAGAAATAAGGGAAAAAATATATTAGAATTTCATCTGAAAGAAGATGCTCTGGGAAATATAAAAATAGAAGATATTGTGAAAAAAATAAAATAAAATTAATATAATAAAAAATTTTAATAAAAATAATTAAAAATATAAGGAATATTTCTAAAAAAAATTGTTTACGTGAACGATTAGGTAGGAGGAATTGTTTGAAAGAAATAGATGGCTCATAAAACATACAAAAAATGAATTTATCTACTATACTTATACAGAAAAAAAATATCATTTTCTGTTTTAACATTATTGCAATACGGAAAAATTCATAAAAAATATTTGTTAATTTGTAACTGAAGATTCTTAATACGATATTTTCTATACTATCTACAATGTTTCCTATAATTACTACTATATCAACTATATCTTTGAACACATTCTAACCAAATACTCTTTATTTATTTATTTTTTTAATTTTTTAAAATATTTTACATATCATTTTTCTTCTTTGCATTTTTTAAAAATTCGTTTATCTATTTACATTTAGTTCGCATTTCTTTCGTCTTACTTGTTAGCCAAATTTAAATGTCTAAAAATTCAACGTCCTTATTTTATCAGATGTTTGTCCTTCGAAGTATTTGAACATGTATTTATGTTTATTTGAGATACGAATGAATTCATAATTAATCATTTAAAACAACATTTCTTCTTTCGAATATTATATAGGGCCTATATATTATTCCCAATTATTAAAATTATTTCCAAAATTTATATAAATTACATAGATCCTGTGTAATATATAACAGTATAATTCATATTTCAAATGATATAATTGTTTTATTCTAATTTTTTATAATTCTCTAGTACATCAGCTATTAAGAATATAACATTCATCAGAGTTGATGTAAGCAAAAAAATCCAAAAAAAAAAAAAATCTAATTCTTTAGTTTCCTCTGTTCACACCTGCTACATCTAAGACATAAAATTTATCTTATATTAGATTTATTGTGGATCTATATTTGAAGTAATTTAATATTTCTTATGAATATATTTAAATGTTAAACAACTATAATAATGCAATTTATTGTTTTCTCTGGTGTATATTAATCAGAAAACATTCAAATGTTTTATCTTTGAAAACTATAATGTATTTAATATGCAATGTGTATAGAATATTTTATATTTAGTATTCTCTATGCTCTGTTAGGATTATATATTGTATTTAAAAAATCAATGGCTTACTTGTAATTCTTTTTCATCATCAGTTCTATTCACGTTATCATAAACATCTCCATATATAAAAACAATGTAAATAGAGTTTATTTAGAATACGTTTCTCCAGAATCAAATCTCAGATTTGAATGATTTACATTTTTTTATCATATTCAGACGAATACACTTCTTAAGATTTTGGTGAAAACTTTTTCATTCTATGATTGTATAAACAATCACATCCTACATTTATTTGTATCCAATTCATTATTCATTATTTATATACTTGAAAAATATATTTTCACTGTTAAAATTCAAATAAATATGGTTTACATACATTTTTCATATACTATATTTTTCATGCATTTCTTCCAAATTATTTTATAAGTTTAGTTTTCAATTCTTTTATATCAAACATTTCTCATTCCATTAAATATCATTTATTTTGATTCTTTTTATTCTTAAAAAATTATCATAATCATAGTATTTAAATTTTTCTTCGTTTATATTTCTTCAAATTTTTATTCCATTAGGTATTTTTTCCTCCATAAAATAAAAATCATAAATCTACGCATTTATCAACCTATTTTTATATGAATAGTTTATATCTTACAATTTTTCTCTTTATCAATAGGCTCTTTAATTATTTTTTTTTCAAACATTAAGGTATTAAAGTTTTACAAGAATTCGAATATTATATCATTCTTCTTTAATTTCTTTATAACTCTATAAAATTTATTCATAATTTAAAAATCGATAAATAAGTATTAGTAAAGAAAAAGTTGTCTAGTGCCATCCAATTGTAATTTTACCTGTTGTAGATTGTGCAGTTTTTTTGCAGATTATAAGAAGTTATTCTCAAACAATTGAGCCATTTTGTGAAATAGTGTAGTGTTTGCTATTGTTACATATTGACTTAAGATCAGAAAAAAAAAATTTTAAATAATATGGATCTTTTAAAAATTTATTTTAATAGTTTTGTTTTCCACAATAATAAACCATGTTATATATATAAATATATATCCTTGTCGCCATTTTTATTAATACTTTCTTCTTTCAATAATTTCGTATTGCAAATTTATGTTCAAAAAATGTTGGTCGATATATACAAAAATTAATCGCACATACGTTTAATATATATTGTCTCTATAGTCTATCATGATACACTTACTAAATAATAATAAAATAAAGAAATAATAAGCTCTGTTATAATGTTATCTTATATTTTATTAATAAATAGCTTAAAAATTGGCTTTAATTTAGTATATTTTATTTCTTTATTTATTGCTCTTGTACAACATTTCTAGATTTAAAAAGTTGATATTATGAGAGTTTTTCCAGAAAAAATTTGATATTATGGAAGAAAATATTGGAAATATTTCTCAATACGTGAAATATGATCATCTTTTTAAACTTAATAAATAGTTTATTAAGTTTATAGAGAGGTTCTAAAAGTAACATAATAGGTATTTTTTTACATAACGATTAATAACAAGAATTCCAATCCACAGAGAAGCTCCAGAATGAGAAAGTTGGAGTTAATTTAATTCTTCTATTAACTTTATATTATTTACTTCTACTTTCATTTTAGCTTATCACTGATAGATTAAGCTTTACGTTCTATTCAATTTTTGATTAAATATATATAGGATTATAACTCTCCAGATGAACTTTGGTCTCTGCTTCGTGAACGTTTTACTACCACCAAAAGTTATATATATATATGAGAGAATTATAGTAACGATTATATAAGGCTAGTCCATGATTAACTTATTAATGATGATAAATAGAAGAACATAACAAAATGAAAATAATATTCTCTGATAATCATAATTCTCATTCTTTTCTAATATTAGCAGTTCTTGTTTTTATGTTATATGAGAAAGATTATATAATTATGCTACTTTTAGTACAGTCTGTATAAACAACTATTCATAACTATCTAGCATAATAAATTTTAGATCTATTCTTGGCACATAAATACAGTATCAACTTTTATATATTTATTTTTATATATAAATACATAAAAATCTATTTTATATAAAATAGATTTTTATGTATTTATATATAAAAATAAATATATAATGGAAAGATACAGGTATAATGGAAAGATACAGTATGTAAATATGAATTTACATACTGTATCTTTCCATTACATAATTATTGCTTTCATAGATAATGCAGATATAATAAATACTATAGATAATCATCAGTTTATTATTCAAACTTAATTAAAATATTAATAAGAATATTATACAATTTAAATAATATCCATAAATTTTCAAATTAATAAAATTAAATGATTTAAATTTGGATTAATTTTTAATTGTGGTATAATTTAAATTCCATGAAAGATATTTTTAAAAATAATTATGATTGAAAATGTTATATAATAATTAAAACAGATGCAAAAATTCAAAAATAGTCGAAAAATATATGCGTGTAAATGCTTTTAATATTTTTTCTTACAACAAACAAATTCAAGTAAATTATGACAAAAAATATAAATAAAGTTTTAATGAATATTAATTTATATTAAAATAGTATTTTTATAGAAAAATTTTTGAAATGAATATAACATCATTCATATTTTTAATTTTTTAATAACAGCCATTTTTTAAGGATTACATAGAAACCTAAAAATTTATAAATATATGGTTTTGTTTTTAGGAATAATTTCATAAAATTTGAATGCTGTGTATTGTTTGATTCTTGAGATATTTTGCTGGGGACAAAGAAAACATATCAGAATATTTTTTGTAAAAAAATAATTAAAAATGTAGCATAAATAATAATGAATGAGAAAGAATGTGATTCATAATTCGGTTCTTACTTGCAGAGGAAAATAATATCTTGTACCAATCGATGGCAGGGTTATGTTTGCCACATTGACTGCAACTTTATTCTTATGCGCTATAAAAAGTAACTTATTTTATGCATTTCTTATTTTTATAATATAAACAGATCTCAATTTTTGATTAAAGTTTGGATTTAAAGAATATTGGAATAGTTTCCAAAGTTACTTTAAAATTGTTTATCTTTCATATATGAAAAATTAATGAAATACTATATTATGAAAAAAGAAAAAATTTGATAAATTATAAAGTAATAAATTTCAATAAATAGAATCACAGATGATAATTTAAGAAAATTGAAAATTATATAAGTTGATACTTGTAATTTATTTAAAAATTATATTTAAAAAATAATGATAAAATTTCTGTTAAATGATTAGCAATTAAAACAAATATCATAGAGGCAAGAAAAAATAATTAGAGATGCAAAGAAACTGAATTATTTTAAAGGATTAAAAATAATGATGGAAATTTTTTTTAATAATCTGAAAATATTAATAATTAAAATTATCTTAATTTCATTTTTTTAGTAACTTATATAGTACTTGAAAATTATTCAATTTACTAATGTAACTGCTAATTTGTATCTATTTTATTTGTATATATTTTTTTCGTTATGTAGGATAAATATGAGGAAAGAAAATTAAATTATAGAAGCAAAAGAAAACTATATAAAAATAGTACAGTAAGACCCCGTTTAACGCGGGGATACATTCCAACAAAACCAAGCGTTAAACGAGGTTATCTTAACACGTAAATAATAGGGATAGGTGAAATAGGATAGTGAATAAAAATATATACGTATTATTTTTTTATTTTATATTTTGTAACATGTATTATTACTGTACTAATGTATTTATTACATTAATTATACATATTTTTTATTTTTAATATCGATTTCTATTCATAAATCATTCATGAAAATCAAAAATATTCGAGTAAATAATTTATGTTTGGGATAAGGAATGTTCTTCTTCATTTTACACTGTTTTTCATTAGGAAGTCATCTAACGTCATTTGCCTTTTCCTCTTACGTTAAGCAAGCAATTGTCGGTAGCAAGACATCGCATCTATGACACTTCGTTTTGCTTTTGAACTTCTATCAAAATTTGGATCATTTTGTATAAACTGATCCATAATTTCCGTAATAATGACTAAACTTGTTTTGAGAAAATCCCTTGTAAGTTCCTTTTGTAAAATAACATTGATGACCGATTATAATTATGAACTGTGACAGAAGCAGACTTTCGTATGTACTGCACTGCACTGATATCAAACGCACTGCGAGACGGCATAGGAGTGCCACAAATTCGTGCGATTTCGGATTTATGTTAGTATAATGGTTTGAAAAACCGCGCGAAAGTAAATCAATAAAAAATATAGAATTCGAAAAAACCGCGTTATATCGAAACACGTTAAACAGAGCAGCATTAAGCGGGGTCTTACTGTATATGCATAATCAAAATGCTGTATTATTGCAAAATTAACTACAATATTATGAGTTATAACTAAAAAACGAGCAATACAAATTATAAACAAGTATGGAAAACATTTGCATTATGTACACAAATATAAATAGAGATAAAAAAGAAAAAATACATAAGTTAACTATAAAAATTTAAACCATTTTTTAAAATTCATTTATTAATGAAAGCAGAGTAGGTTAATATCAGGAATATTTATAAATTCAATAGTAACGAAAAAAATAATTTTCTTTATTCATTTTATGATATTTGATATTAAAATCATTTAGGAAACTACATTCAATTCATGAAGCAATAGATAGCATACAAAAAATTATTTAATAAGTTAAATCAAAAGAAGAAAAAACTTTTGTGATACTCTTTGCACAAGAATACAGGACAACAGCTAGCAATCCGATATTAAACATTAGAGATAAAGAAATCGAAAAACTTTTCTGAAAGACCGAACACGTTTATTCGTTCAGAATGTCAAGAAAACTGACATCGAAAGAAAAATCTTCCAAAAATTTCATTTAGATTCTTTTAACTTTAATTAAAAACTAATTATTAGCTTTGTAATAAGTAGGCCTAATTATGTTTAAAAAAATAAAAGAAACTTACCTTAAAAATTGTTCAAGCATAGTGTTTCATCTGAAATTTCTAGAAATTCCAAATAATCGGTTGCCAAATTACTGGTTTCCACACAGTGTTTTTATATAGGGAAAAAAAAAAAAATACATATAATGTTTATCTATATGTATTTATTGCCATTTTATAATATTTAAAATAAAATGTTTTAAATAATATTATTTCGATGTTTCAACAGATTAAAAACAAGCTTACTGTACTTATAAATTTATTTCATGAATACTTATAAAATTAGGAAAGATCTATTAACAACATATTGTAGTAAATGATACACAGTAGTTTACTAAGCGTAATGTTTTGTTTGTTCACTTGTTTCCAGTTAACAATTTAATATTAGATTTAGTAACTATTCGGGAAGCGGATTGTTTAAAAGCAATTAAATCTTATACAATGAGTACATCTGTCGAACAATACCTTATATCAATTAAATTGTTCATTAATTCAATTGAATTTTATGTATCCAGATGTTGTAATTAATGCTTCTATTATCTAATTACTCGTATTTGTTGCATAGTACTTCTCATTCCTACAACTTGCATTTATCTCTCGAAAGTTCAATATTTGCAATTGTAAAAGTATTTAATTATTATTTTTGTTAATTTTCTCTGACAGTATATCACGTAGACAGTCTAGTTTCGTTACATTTAAACTCAATTTATTGATTTTAAATTTAGAGTTGCAAGTTATCGATTTTTGATGATTTTTTTAAGACAATATATCTCCGATGTTTTAGAAAATTTTTAAATTATTTAAAAGAAAAAGTCAATGCTGTTCTTTTAAATCTTGTTACCGGTACGGGATTTTCCCACTAGATTTATCATTTAATTTGTTCTTGAAAATATTAAATTTTAAGTTTTAAAAAGAAACAGCATATATGTATAAATTGTTCGAAAAACAGAAAAAAAAAATTTTTTTTTATCTGTTAACCATTTTTCACATTTGAAAAAATGAAAATAATAATAATTCATTTTAATGTTTAAATTCGATTCTTCGTACAGATTATAAAATAAAAAATATTTTTAAATAAATAGAAATTATTTTTTATCCATTTTGAAAAAAAAAAAAAATTAAAAAAATCGCAATTAAAAAATTTCATTTCCGGTATTAAGCTGTGATTATTTTGCTAATTTTTTTTCAAAGCTGTATTGCTATATATAATGTAAACAAATTTGACCAAGTTTCTTGCCGTTTAATTATAATATCGACGCTATTTTATAGAAAAACTTTTGAAAATAAACTGCTAGAATAATTTATAAATTTAAAAATATCTTCATTGAGTGTTTACTACTGGTCCTAATATTTGTTCAAGTTTCCAGACAAGATCATTCAGAAGTTAATGAAGCAATTGACAAGAGAAAAATAGTCACGAAAATTCCTTTACGTGGGAAGAAAACTATCTAAAGCAGTTCTTTGAAATATTGCAAAAGTGTACCATTGGGTATTTAACAACACCTACGAATTGCACTTTAATTGATGTCATCGAACTCGTTCTTAAAAGAGTTAAATATAAAAAATTGTCAGGCTTTAATTTATTTATTTAAAAGGGATTAAAAGTGGTTGTTTAGCGATTTTCTATTAAATTTTAAGTTAATTTAAAATTTTTGAAAATGGTGTTGAATGTTTTCCACCAATCAAATTTTAAGTTAATTGAAATTTCATTCTTTAAAAAAAAATTCTGAGAAAAATATTCTTTATATTAAAAATTTTTGTACTAAAGAATTGTAAGGCTACTAATCTATTTTATGTAAAGAGATTCGAAAAAAAAAATTTAATATAAAATAAGAGATAAAAAAAGGAAAGTTGAAGAAATTGATAAACGATCTTTCAGTACTGTAATGGAAAACTGTGTATTAATTTTTAATTGTTTTGAATTACTAATGGATCGAAATTTCTTTTAACTGGCATTTACATAAAATTTTATTATTAAAAAAATATTCTCTTTAATTAATTTTACTTAAATATTCTCTTAAATCTTTGAATAATTAATATTCTATTGAATTTTATGAAGAGTTTGTTTATTTTTATTTGTGAACCTTTAGCTGTATATGCTGTAGTTTGCTTTAAAAGTTATTTTTATATTTATTACAATAATAATCAATTTAAACATTTCTTATCTATATTTTAAAATATATCTATTTTCAATATTTAAATATTCTCTAACATCAAAATAAAAGAAAAATCAATAAGAATTTCTATTTAATCCTTGTTATTACAATAGAAGTATAACAGGAGCGAGACTTAATATAACCTGACATTCTAAAACATTGCCTGCAGTGAACTGTTATTATTGTATCTTTTCTGTTATTGTACTTCCATCTTTAGCTGAACCCTGAAGAAATTTAGATTCTAGATTCTTCCTTTGCTTTTATTCGTCATAGAATAATGTGTTTACGTCGAAGAAGATAAATCTCTTCCATTATCCATCCATATATCGATTAATTTGCATGAATACAAGTTTTAACGTTTCAAGATAAAAATTTTTATAGAAACTTTTTCGTATTCAAAACGTTTCCTGTTTTAAATATTCTTTTTATTTTCAATAAGATTTCCATTTTACGAATTTTAATTAACCTAAATTAAATAATTTGTAATATATGGTATAAATACGATTAAAAAAATTTAAGTATTTTATTTAAATTAATTTATAATTTTATCAAAATAAATGATTTATTTTTTATATATTATACTTAGTATATAATTAAAATTCTTTTAGCTTAAATACTTTTTCATAAATATGCCAGCATTTAATTTGATATATAGCGCACATTACTATATTAATTCTTTACATCAAGTGATAAATTTTTATATTACTATATCTATACAATAAATGGCAAAGGTAACGGATTATCTTTATATATTTGTGTGTCCGCGTGAATCTAAACGTACTGGGAACTTGAAATTTTGCATAAAGGTAGGGACTGACTCCAGATCCTCCAGAAAATTATGAAATTTGCGAAACGTTTCAAGGAGACGGGACATTTTGGACTGACAAGAAGAATACCATATATAAATCATTCAAAATTTCGTTCGAATTCCAGATGATATCATAGTCATACTTTCATTTAAATCCTTCAGTGATGTTCGAATACGAAATGATGTCATAGCGACAGTAACGAGACGTGATTAGTGACGTAATAATGGATGATGGAATAAAACTATTTCGCCGTATAACGTCAGGATAAACCTAACAATACATGAAGCACGTCGCAGCGTATTTTAATTCTTATTAATATAACCAACAAATTCATATAAACTAATTAAAACTTTTTTATTACTAGCAAAGGTACTGACATTTAGATGATATAACAGTTGCCACATAAACTGTATTATATAACTTACCTTAAATTCCCGAGCAACACCGGGTACCCTTGCTAGTAATAATATACATAATATATAAAAATTATATTACATATATTTTTTTACAATAAATAATTTATTTTATGAAAAAATTGACGCCAAAAGATGGAAATAATACATAAATAATATAACAACAAAATTTTATAAAAAAATAAATATGTAATCAAATAGAACAAATGCTAAATTTGTTTATGTACTCTTAAATTATATTCTACCTATGGGTCACAGAGATTAGTATATAGGGTAAATATATATGAATTTATACGGCAAATAGCATTGATCGATTGTCGCAGACACGGATATTTTCTGTTTCTATATCTAACTTTAATTCTAACTGTAAGTAAAATTGGCCTTATTATTATCTATAGCTTCTTTAACTATTTAGGATAAAATATAGCACAAAAATTTGCTAAAAATTTTATACTTTCTTATTTATTTTAAATAAAAATTATAGGAAAATTTTCATATAAGTATATATATATTGTTTTGTATTAAAGGAATAATCAAATAGGAAGAAGTTAATGATTAAATGAATCCAGTGAAGTTTAATTTTAAATTTTTTAGAATGCAGATAACGATGTAAAGGGCTATAACACTTTCCTCCTGGGACTGATTCTGAAAACATTAATTTATGACTCAGTAAGAAAAGAAAAATTTGCATACCATTTCATTATTAACAAAAACTTTACATAATCCTGAAAGCGATGTGTTATATCTTGAATAAATTGACAACTTGATGATAATAGTAACATATTCATTAATCTTCTGCGTATTCGATACAAAGTCTCATAATTTTTTTCACGATTCAACAATTTATATAAATAAAAATTTATATAATAAACAAATTTATTATTTTAGTCAGATAAAATATACAAAAAAATAAAATAATAAAATAAAGAATTATATGTTATTTTACATGTATTCTGTAATTTATCGAATAATAATAATATATAATTCAAATAAAAATTATTTTTTAAAATTTATCTTTAATTATTTTTATGCTGAATTAATGAAAATAGGATTAAAAAAAAAATTATCATTTTGCCATTTTTCTTTAATTTTACTAATTAAAAAATGTAATAATTTGAAGAAATGTTTAATTGAATTTTTTATCTGTAATAATCATTAGATATAATAAAATATATTTTTATATCATAAATAAAAAATAATTGTTTTTTGTCATTAATTTAAAAAAAAAAATCGAAAGTTCCAGAGTGAAATTCTTTCTTTAAAAAACTATCTTATGGAAAATTTTTATCACTGCAATTTTTAATGGTACTTCAATAAAATGAATTTTTTTAATTATTTAAAATAAATATATGCCTATATGAAATTCCAATTTTGGTACTTATTTGATATGCGTTTTCACGAATAGGATTACACCTGTAGACTAATAAAAGAAAAGTTAATTAAGGTTTCATTTCAAAGAATTCATTAAAAAGTAATGTAGTTCTGCACTTTTTTTTTTGTTTTGTAGAAGTGGGTAATGAAGCGAAGTCCAGAACATATTGGGTTGTGAAGGTCACATTCAGAATATTCTCGAAGATCTTTAGAAAGGGCAACTCTGATTTATAAAATCTTCTTTAATGTTCTAAAATTCAGATAAACGTTAGAAATTAAAATTATTAAAAGCCAATCTTAGTCTAATTTTAAATGTATATTGAATTACGGGAACAAATTTGGAGTAATATCCATTCAAATGTGATATTTTGCAGGATAATTCCATCAGTAATTTAACTTAGATTGAGAGTGATTAGTTAGATGTAATACCTACAACAGCTAATTGCTAGGATGTCATAATATAGTATCATTCTGAATTAATTCTCATCATATTTGGAAGTTCTTTGACAAAATAATGTTAATAATACACCAATAATATAAATATATTGTTGACGTATTAAAAATCCGTATTATATATTATATATATATATATATATATATTACGGAATTTATAAAAATATATAAGAAATTTCAAAATATATAATACAAAATTGTTAATGTATACTTTATAGATTACTTATTAAAAATGCACAAAATTTTTATAAAATTTTATCATCACAAAAAATAATCTAAGAAATTAGAATAATTGCTTAATAAATTTAAGCAAATATGAAACATCTTGAATGTAAGGCCTACTGAAATATAACCATACATTCGCCGATATTTTAATTAGAAAGTAATTATGATTAATTAATTGTTATAAAAAGTAAAATAGAATTATTTTATGATTTTTAAGTGAATATCACAGCACTCCTTGCAGTTCAATATTGAAACCAAAAATTTTTGGTTTCAATATTGAACTGCAAGGAGTGCTGTGA
>WUQG02437579.1:0-13841 GCA_011317285.2 Androctonus mauritanicus
TAATTTCTGAGATAAATAATTCTGAAATTTAATATGGCTAGCAATTGTGGTCGTAAAGTCGAATGGTCATAAGTTGCTTAGGTTGTAAGTCGAGAACTAGCTGTAAATATATTCATTTTGTAATGCTGTACACCATGTCTATACTTACATATACCATATAGAGAATGTAACAGTCCAAATGTATTAGTACAAATGTACAATAAGACTTGTTTACTTGATATTACAGTAATTTCAAACTCATGATCCTCGAATCACATACAGTCTCATATGTCTTTTATTGTGTCACATAACATTTATTATAACCACAAGAGTATATAAAAGTTTTAAAAAAATTACAATTATTTTTAATGAAATATTTGAAGTTCATTTTAAAGAGTTTTTATAAATTGCACTCAAATCCAGTAAAACAGAATATATTAATGCAAAATATAAAAATTTCCACTCAAATTTATAAAAACTACTATCATTTAAAAATGATTTTATAGATTTGAACATGAATTGAGACATCATTTTAAAGAAATTAAAAATGTAAATAGTTAACATAATCAAAATAAAAGTTCTCCAAGACTGCACAAAACAAAAACAAAATACAAAGTCCTTTAGCAGTCAAAAATTTTATTCAGAAACATTTTCAATGCACTTGGCACCAAGTATGTTGAAAACATTTCTGAATAAGTTTTTGATTGCTAAAGGGCTTTGTATTTTACTTTTATTAACATAATCATTATTCAATTTATTAACCTCATGTAAAAATCTTTCTTTTTACAATAAGGCATTAATTTTAAATGTAGCCCCCAATCAATGAAAGATATTTAAAATGGCACTTTGAAGAGAATAAGTTTTCAGACTGCTGCTATAAAATATATACTTTCCTTCAAAAATTGATTAAAAATATGAAATGAAATTTTTTTCATACTATTACTTAAGATAATAAATAATACTAGTAAAATTTTTGCATATTAAAATTTTTTGAGATCATGGAAAACAAATTATTTAAATGCATTAAGATGACAAGCAGTAAGTATATTCATAAAAAAAATGCATACTATGTCATATCAAACACATTCCTAACTAAAAATATTTTGTTTAATTTTAATTTCTCATATTCATTCTCAATAATTAGCAACTTATTTTAAAATTTATTATTAAATAAGAAATATCATATAAATAATAAAATTTAACAGCAATTCAAAAAAATTATTATTCATTGTAGCTGCCAAAAAGACAAAAAAATCAGTTACTCTAATCTGATTTTAACTAAAATTGGATTTCAATAATAACTTTAATGCATCCCAGAATCAATTTTCATTAAAATCTGTCCAGTGAAAGATGTTATTTAAGAAAGACAGGCAAAAATAAAAAACTAGAATTGCAGAACAAACATAAAAAAGAGCAGGTACAAAAAATTTTAACTTTTTATAGTATTTACATACTGTTAAAAATAAATAATTTATGATTAAATTTGTTTTGTGTTGCACTAGTCTTTTTAAAAATTATTTTAATTTGATATTTTTTTATTTTCTTGCTTTTAATTTTTAGATTGTTTTAATAATGTGAAACAAAAAAAGATATTCTATATAAGTCGTTATCAAAGTAGGATAATTAAAATATATCTTCTTTTATTATCATCATCTAATTATTAAGCAAATATTAAAAATGAAAAATATGATATAAAGATCATTTATTCTACAGAATTATTAAAATATTCTTTAATAAACAAAAACTTTATATATAATATGGTAATTTTGAGACAGATATTTTATTTAATATATTATTACAATATTAGACTTTCCCTCTGAAATTGTACTTTAAAAACTTATTTTTAAAAAGTTGCAATTAATTCAAAATATTCAAATTCACATACAATATCAATAAATAATTTAGATTCAGTATATGAATACCAACCTAGCTTAAAATTTTATTACAGTTTTTTGTTACAAATTTTTTACAAAATTAATGAATCTGAAAAAAAATCAAACGAGTAAAGTTGTTTGTTTGTTTACTTTGATAAAATTTATTCAAATTATAGAGAGTATTTTTCCATATGTTTTACTTTCAATACTTAATTTATTTCAAATATTATAATATTTTAAATTATATTCAATAACATTTGTTAAAATGATGTTTCACATTTTATATTTCAGAAATTTTAGTCTTTTGAAAGCTTGATTATTATTATTTTCTACATATGAAATATTTTTTATAAATTTTTAACTCAATATTCTTATAAGCAAACTCTATTCAAGAGAATAATCTTTTATAATTATATCATATGATTAATTTAGTTATTATACAATATTTGTTTTACATTATTATAATATAAATATTAAAAATATTGTATTTATTTCTTAAAATTCCGTAAAACAAATTCTATTCATAAAATGCTTATTTATAAAATAAATGTTTTTGAAAATATTTTTAAAACTGTTTATACTTATGAATTTAGAATTACTTATGAATGTAAATAAAATAAGTATTAATGTGGAAATTATAGAATAGATAAATTTTATTTGATACTACAACAAAATATATTCTACATGTAATTTATTTCATCTGCCAACATCATGTGCTTCCATTAATGATTTGAAATGACTGTAATCTGTAACAAAATGCAAATTTCAAAAGTAATTAATTCTGAATATCCAGGATAAACTTGTTCAGACATTTTAAAACATAAAGTTCCATTATGTATTTTACCATGCCCTTATCAAATACATTTGACACATTTTCATTTCTATGCTAATGAGTCTTTCAATGATCTCATAAGTTTAACTATAGCATATATATATTAAGTTGGTTTCTTCTGATTAATTATTAAATCATTGAACCAACTATATTAACAATGACACTATATTTTAAGCTTTGTTTATTGTAAATATAATATCAATTATTTTTATTTTATTCATTCAAATATAATTTTCATTTATTGTAATTTTTTAAACAATTTTATTTATAATATATTAAAATCCTTCATATATTTATCTGATTTAATACTAATATTACAAAACATATATTCATTAAACTAATCCTCAATTAAATAAGATTTTAAAATCACAATTAAATTAAACATTCTTAAAATCAATTATAATTTTTTAGTAAATAAAACTATAATTGATTTTAAGATTAACAATCATTCCCCCTAAATATAGTTTTTTTGTGTTTTTATAGTTTTTTCCCCCTAAATATAGTTTTATTATTATTCCTAGATTTTATTTTTTTATATCAGCTTCATTATACTCACAGTAATTTTTAATAAATGTTCCTATGATTAATATCTGTATTTATTTTATCTGATAATTATGTTATCTATAAGTTAAATATGTAAAGGATAATTATTTTTATTTTACAAAATGTTTTTGAAATTCTTTTTGAAATATAAAAGCTTTTCCAATTAAATTTAAATCATAAAAAAATTATATTTTTTTAATCAGTTAATCAGTTTTGAAATGTTGAACTTACTTTCAAAAATAAAATTATAATTTATCAGAAATTAAAGAAACAATTATCACACTCTAATAAAGTTATACAAAATTCTTTTTTCTATTTAGTAGATCTATAAAACTAATTTTTTGTGAGATATATATATATATATATTTATATATATCACAAAAAATTAGTTTTCATAAGCACACTTGTATTTGTTTAAAATTTTGAAATTAATTAATTAGTTAAAACTTTTATATGAATGTATTTAGATATAATATTCTAAATTTAAAAGCAGTTGCATCATCATTATATAAAAGTTATACAATATTATTACTACACAGATAACATGAATACTATTAATACTATATAGTTTAATAAAAAGCCTAAAATAAAAGTTTGTTTTAAGATACAAATTTCAATATCTACTAGAGTATTTATTCAGTTAAACCTAATATAACAAATATTTAGAAGAAAGATTATAATAAATATTTAAATAAAATTCATTCATTCAAATTAATTTTTATATTTTGAAGTACATATCAAAAATAAATACATGAAAATTCAATGCAATTCTGAAGTATTAAATAACTTCTGTTCATTTCTTTATTTTTTTAATATGCAAATTATATATTAATAAAGAAGTATCAGTATGTTTGTCTATATGTATTTCTACATAAATTAGAATTCCACAGATAATAAAGCTAGAGTCGTGAAAATTTTGCAATAGGCAAGTTGACAATATGATCAATATAATATGATCTAAAAAAATAAATGGCAAAACTTTTGGATAAAATAAATGGGAAAATTTTGGGGATTATAATGGAAATTATAATCTCTTAAATTATTTATTTAATAAATTACTTAAAATTAATTTCTAGATTTTAATCCAAATTTTTTCCTGCAATGATTTGAATGTACAATAGGCAATATAATTAATTATGATCAGATGATATAAATGTTATTGGACATGAATATACAATATAAAGTCATAATATTGACAAAGATTTTAAAATTGCATATTATTAAATTTTAAATTAGATAATCTATAAATCAAAATTAAAAAAAATATATTAAAAAACAAAATAAAATTTTGATTAAACTAAAATAAATAATCACTTTTAAAATTATTATCTGTACCACATTTATTTAAATATTAATCTGAAAATTTATGAATGAACTAAAAAGAATTATTTTTGTTCATTTTCTACTAATTATTATTACTTTAATGAAATTTAATAAATTAAATCTGATTTAAAATGTATCTACCAAGAAAAAAAAACCAAACAAATCAAATGTTCATAGTTCAACGGAGGATAATTATAAACCCTGTCAACATTTCTTTGGAGTAGATCCAGACAAATTAATTGATTATGAATTTCTACAGAATGTGACTTCTCTCTCAACTTTCCAATTAAAATATACTGTATCATAAAACATGAGCAGTTAATTCAGAAATCAATATCTATTACTAAATGCAATAAGAAAAAACAGTATTTTTTTGGAATCTTAAATTCCACCAAAGAATAAAAAAGTTCTTCCAAATCAAGATAGAGTCACACAAACATAAAAAACACATTAGAGTTTAGGATATAAAAAAATTTTTAATTCAATTCTTAACATTCAATTAGTATTCCTGTTATATAATTTTACTTAAAATAAAAAAAAAAATAAAAATTAACAAAAACTAAAATATAAATTAAATAAATAAATATTAAATAGAAACTTTACCTTATGAAATAAATAAAATACAACATAAATTAAAAATTAAAATTAAACTGTAATAAAAAGAATAAAATTATTATTGAAAAACTGAACAAGAGACACAAACAGAAGAGGAGAAAAAGGAGCTGAAGAGACAGACCATAAAGAAAGGAGACAGCGCTCTATGTAACTGTTAAAAATTTCTTCTTCCTTTTTCTCTCTTCCTATTTTCTTTAAATTTTTTAATAATAATAAACTGTAAAAAAGATTCAAATCAAAACTCAATTCTTCATTTGTCAAGGAAGATAGTGTCTCTTATATTGGATTGGCAAAATAAATTATCAGAATATATTTTTAATAAAGTTTCTGATTTACTTTGATCAAGACCTACGGCCTCTATTTATTAGATCCATTGATCCATTTTCTTCTATATATTGTTTATGAATTTGTTTAACAAAGTGTAAAATTCCATTCCCTCTCCCAGTCAGAAAAGATTGTGAAAACTTTATTATTTTTTTACAATCATTTTTATTAGCTTTTATATTTAATATCTGGCAAAACTTTAAAATGAAGTAATTGCATTTAATTGTTATAAATGTTTTAATTAGAACAAATTTTTGAGGAGAAAGTGAAGTTATTAAACTATTTAAATTTTACACAAATTCATTTAAACTAAATTTCTGATGAGATCAAGTAAATGCCAATCACATAATCATTAGATTATTGTTTTTACAATTATAATCAGTCCAAATCTAACAATATAAAAATTAACAAAATTTCAAATATATGACAATATATTTAAGTAAATGATAAAATAATATATTTTAATAAAAAGTTATTTAATTATTCAAAGATAAAATGTCAACAGTTTCCAGTATTTTCATTTCTTAAATATGATCTCTAGGATTTTGTAAATTCAGCAAAGTTTGATTCTATTGTTCATCTGTCTCTATATGATACCTGTGAATAGTATGACATCATAATGTCTGATATCCGATACTAGTGAAAAAGCTTGTATCCAAATCTTACATCATTAATTAAATTTATTCTAATTATTAATTTTAATATCCACAAATCTGGAATTTTTATATTTACTTAAATTTGAAGCATTATAAAGACATAAATAGTACAAAAGCAAGATTTATCTTAAAATTAGAATTTAATACTAATAAAAATGTTAGCATTAAATTCTAATTAATGTTAACTCTAATTCTAATTCATTAAATTCTAAAAACAATAGCCAAGAAACATGATTATAGAGAAACATTAGTAGATAGAATTTTGAAGAAGATAGTGACCAAAGACCCAACTGTAAGGTGCCCAAGGACAGACCTTCAAAGCAACAAACAAGACAGCGGATACTTAGTCTTAAACCACACCCTGAGTAATTATAAGACAGTAAAAGAAATAATCAAAAAAAGTAAGAAAAAAGCAGCTTACAGGAGGCCCCCCAACGGTGTTCAATAGGTTAAGAAACGTGAAAGACCAGTACCCAAGAGAGGAAGGGACAGGCGTTTACAGAATCCCCCTGGAGAACAATGATACCAGAGACACGGAAATCTACATCAGAGCCACAAAGAGGAACTTAAAAGATAGAATAATAGAACATAAAAGGGACATAAAAAGAGCTAATCTAAACACAGTGCTAGCCAAAAAAGCATATGAGGGGAACATCAATGCCAAATGGGAAGAAGGAAAGTAATTAAAACAGTACATAACCCGGAAGAACTGTACACAGTGGAAAATATCCAGGTTTTCAAAAGGCAGAGAGAAGCCAGAGTAGTTAACGATAAACAAATAGACACTCTGAGAAAACTTTAGAGATACCTCCTAAGATAGCAAGCATCTATATACAAAGATGATATAATAACATAGGGCAATGTATGGGACATTTAAAGTTAAGAACAGGAAAAATAAGAAATATAATGTAAACTTTATTCTGCACTAATTTTTGTATCATCGACTACCAGCTTTAGGGAGGCGAAACTATGATACCGCGATATATGATATTATAGAAAACAACAAAGAGATTCGTGGGAATTAAATTAAAAAATTTTGAGAAAAGAACTTTTGTAATTTAAAACATAGATTCTGGAACTGTGGAATGAAGTTTCAAAGTTCAAATGAGGATTCCAAATTTTTAAATGACTTTTTAGATGTAATAAAGAGAGATGAAGATGGTGATAATGACCGAAAGCGCTACTCTCTCACGTCCTAAAACATAAATTAAAAGATTTTAACGAAAGATGTTAACTTCCTGAGTGAAATTTTTGGACTGCTCATTAGTGCTAAAAAGTTGTAATATTGGAATAGACTCCGTTTAGAGCAGGAATAATATAGAAAGTTTTTTTTTTTTTTGACCAAAAAAATTTTAAATTTGCTTGTTATAAATTTATTGAAATAATAATAAATATATGTTTTTTCTTTTATTTTTACATTAGGAAGCTTTGAAATCTGTTTGTGGTCCAGAATTGGGAAAATGGTGTTCTGAAGTGGCTATAGATCTTAATGTAAATTCTTTAACTATTACACCTGTAGTGAAATTTTTACAATCTGCTGGTCAAGGACAATTGGTACAACAGGTAAATTTAATATTTTAAAAATTTTTTAAATATTTCCTATTGTTTCCTTTTAATTTATCTAAAAACATTATTTTAGTGTGAACATGCAGAATCTGATCTGGTAACTGTTTTGCAACAACAACAAATGGCCTTAAGAAATTGTGTAGAGTTATTGACTACATATGCAACTATTGTTTTACAAGTAATTAAAAATTTATTAATTATTAAAGTTTTATATGAAAATTATCCATGATAAAATAACAACCTTTTTTTTTTCCTTTTAAGTATCCTCCAATATTTAAAAAACAAAATCGTAGTTTTCAATGGCAGAGTTGGTTAGAAAATCTTTTAGAAGATTTTACATTAACAAAGTAAGTATTTATTAAATTTCTGTTTTCTTATTAAAATGAATTATATGAGTAAAAGAAAATCAAATTTAAGATGCCAATGCAGGATTTAATGTTACTAACAGGCATCTAAATATAATACCATAATGCTGTTATATATGAGAGAAGGTCAAAATGTTGTTACCCTCACCATGTTGTATGTATACTACAGATCTGTAATTGTAAACAATGATAAGTTACTATCTTCCTAATACACATGCCTTTTTTTATTTTAACATATTCTGTTTAACTGGAGTTACAAGTTTGATAGTAGAAGATGGCATCATACTAGACAAAATTGAGTATCTAGCTGTGAAATGATTCCTCTATCTTCAAGGGAAAACTACACAAACAATCCATGAAGAGATATCAGCTGTATATGGCAAGGAAGGTTCATTATATGAAATTGTGAAACAATGGAAACAGAGATTCAGATGTGGTCACACGAGCTTATAGGATAATCGAAGATAAAAACCATCCATCAGCAGTCACAGAACTAAGTGTGGTGACAAAAATTGAGCAACTAGTGCTTGAAGACAGATGTATAATAGTTAGTTTCTTAGCTAAGGAGGCAAACATTAGTAAGGGGTCAGTCTGTAACATATTGTATGACATTACACATGAGCAAAGTGGCTGCATGATGAGTTCCCAAGTTGCTGACACCTTCCAAAGCAGTAATGCATAAAATATACACAAAGCTTTTTGGACTGGTATCATTAGAATGAGGACAACTTTTTATAGATGAAATCATCGCAGATGAATGCTGAGTTTGTCTGTATTATCCTGATACCAAGGAAATGATCAAAATATGGAAATATGCCTTGTCACTTATACCCAAAAAAGGCTAAAATTCAATGATCAACCAGTTGCCTGTGTTTTTGAGATAACAAAGGTATCACATTAACAAATTATTTATAAAAGGGTCAATAATAACAAGAACATACCACAGGAACTTAGTACAAAAGTTACAGGACATTATCAAAGAAAAAAGATATGGTTTTCTATCAAAAGCTGTGTTGCTGTTAGCTGACAATTGCATCTGCGCACCTAGCTGTAGAAATAGTCATTTTTGTTTTGCAAATATGACTATGAAATCTTGTCTCATCCTCTATATTCTCCTGATTGGACACTTTCAGACCTCTTCCTGTTTTGAAATATGAAAGAACATTTATGGGGAAGAAATCTCTTTGATGATGAGGATTTTTGTTACTTCTGTGGAAACCAGTTTTCCCTCCAAATCTGCCAACTTCTACCAAGACTATATTAAACAATTGTTTTACAGGTATGAGAAGTGTATGATCCTAAGAGGTGGATATGTAGAGAAGGAAGAAATATGGATCAAATTTCAGATTCCTAATACAGCCATGTCATGATGAGGATAAGAACTTTTTAGCCCCCCTCATATATTTTTCTCAGTTGCCCTAAATTTTCTTAGAATATTTGTAATTAAATCATGCTTACTTGAATGAACTTTTGTATTACATTATATATATATATATATATATATGCTATATACATTGTATCATATTTATTTGTTTAATTTTTACTTTATTATTTATTTATTTATTTTTTGCAAAGTTTCTCATTTCAAAACAGAAGATGAGAAAGTTATGAGAAAAATTTTAAGAATTCATTGTTTTAGAGGTTACTTTGATATAGGACTGAAAACATTGTGTAGATGTGCTCTGCATCTCTGTTTTTCTAGAGATGCAATTTTCTATATTTTTTTCATAAATAATATGCATAACAAAAATTTATTTGTATAGTATAAAATTAAAAATACTGATTAATAACTTTTGTAAAAGAATCAAAAGGTTTGAATTAAAATTAAAATCAATAGAATATTTAAGTGTATTAAAAAATTCATTAGGCTCAACTTCAAAATTATCCAGTACACTGATCAGACAATATTGAGTGTATAGCAATGAATCTTAAAAATATACTAAGCTACATAATGTTGGACTAGAGTTTCAACTAGTAGTAACAATATTTACAATATTTTTTTTTATCAATTTTTGTAAAGAATGCAAAAAAAAAAAGATTGTCTATCTGTAAAATAATTACTGTATTACGTTGAATTAAAGCCATACTTTTTATTCAAATTTTTAAGACATAAAATTTGATGCGGCTTAAATTCAAAGTGAATATTTTAACATCTTATTTCTGCTGCTCTCCACTCCCCTATGATCAGGTTTTTGCTTTACACTTTATGCATACAGATGGTATTATGACCATTGGTAACAGGTTATTCAATGTTTTCCTGTTCGTACTTTTCCGATTTAATCTAGTTGCTGTTTGATAGCAGCTGTGTAGAATCACATCATATCTGACCATATTTTAATTTTAAGAAAAATCGCAAATTGCTATAATATTGTTTAAACAACAATGGAAAAAAATTGATACCTTTTATTATTTTAAACAAAAAAACTTACTGAAGGAAAATTTTCCTAAGGGTGCTATTATTTTGAGCACAAAAGAATGCATGGATAACAACAGAATTGATGAAAGGTTGATTAGAACATGTTTTGGAGAAGAGACCTAGTGCTATTTTAAGAAAAGAAGCATGCTAGTAATGTATACATTCTGGGGACATTTAATTGATGACATTAAAGTAAAAACAAAAAACTGTGATCTGGTAATAATACTAGTGAGTAGTCAATTCCAATCACTTGACGTGTCTGTTAACAAACTCTTTAAAGAAGGAATGAGAATCTATTATGAAGCATGGTTAAATCGAGAAGATCATCCTTTGACACCAACTGGTAAAATAAAATAAGCATCATCTTCTACAATAGTTTAATGGATTTTGCAGTTTTGGAAAGATATCCCTGAAGAAATTATCAAAAGTCTTTTTTAAAATGTTGCATTACTAATGATTTAAATTGCACTGAAGGCGATGTGCTCTGGTGCAATAGGGATAATGAGAATTCAAGTTCTGAAAGTGAAGATGTCAAAAGTGATAGTATATCTGAAGAAGATTCTCAACAAAATTAGGTAGCTTATTATGTATATTAGTCCCTATTTAAATAAATAAAAATGTTTCTTATTTTTCAATACCTATTATAAAATCATTTTTAGTTTTTTTATTTTTTCCAATTTTAAAATCCTACTGTGGCTTAAATTAGAGGACAGCTTAAATTCAAAGTAATACAATATATGAATTCATCAAGAATTATTACAGTATAAAAACCTTTGCATAATGTAAATACAATTCAAAAAATGTCAAATTAGCTTTCTAAGCAAATAATATATGAAAGCAATGTTTTATATACAAGGTGATTCAAAAAGATTGTGCCAAAATTTACAGACTTATAGAAGATAAAATTCTGAGTAAAAAAAGTCTAGTTGCATTTTTTGATTTGAGGCTCTGTGTAAATGATATAATGCATGAAAGTTTTGTGATGTCATTTCCATTTTGAAACATGAAAGAACAGAAACATTGAAGAAATTAAGTACTGAAATTAAGTTTATTGGCTTAAATTAACAAAATTGTAAAGTAATGTAACTTTAATTAATTAATAGTGTTAAATGAAATGTTTGATGTTTGCAAAAATAACTCGGGACAGATATCTCATTTTGGAAGAGTTTTCCTGTACAGACATTCCACTGTTCTATTATTCCCACTGGTGCATTCATAAATGTGGTGCATATCTGCCAATTCTGCATAAGAATAGTGATCCATAACACTCTCAAAAAGATCGTAGTAAGTAATATACAACTACTAAGTCAGGAAGAGAGAGCAATTTAACATTCGAAAATGATTATGTTTGAAAATGAATGCTACATTTGTAAAACAATTACATTTCATTTAAATAATCAATCACTAATTTAATAAACAATCTATTCTTGATGATCTAAATTTTTTAGGATAATTTTTAACTAGTTAAAATTTATACATGATTTTCAAAAATGCAAATAAACGTATTTTTAAAATATTTTTTGACTAAATTGGAAATGATATTACAAAACTTTCATGTGCAATATCTTTTAAACGGACTTCAAATCAAAAAATGTTACTAGACTTTTTTACTCAGAATTTTATCCTCTACTCAAGTCTGTAAATTTTGGCACAAACTTTTTGAATCACCCTGTATATTGTATTAGTTGCAATAATGCTATATTTAAATTTCTCATATTCATAAATTTTCAGATATACTTAGATTATTGCAATTTTTAATAATTAATTTTAATAAATATATTATATCTTAAGATGTCAAGATGTCATAACAGAATTTCATAACAAATATGGAATAGAGAGCATGAATATTGTATCAATTCAAGCAGCTATTGGATTACATTATCAACTTCAATCATTAGTTGCAGATGTCAACACAAAACTTGTAAATGTAAGTTATATTTTCAATTTTCAAAATGAAATTCAAAAATAAATATATACCATTTTTTATAATAATTATTATTATCATAAGAAAATTTTATTTTTTATGTTGTTTAGGTTCTAGAAAGACGACATCTTGAAGGTTTAGATGATATTAATTCTTTATCAGCATATTTAAGAGAGGCAAAATCAAATATACAGAGATATGTAGAAGGTTTGTATGTTAAAAGTTAATAATAATAAATTGTTGATATAAAATATGTGAGATCCCAGTGGGCAGTATAATTTCACAGGCTTAAGCCTTACGTGGATTAAATCATGATTTTGACACCAGTCAATATAGCATGAAACAATATTGACAAATATGTTTCTGCTGGTGATAGTGCATGGGCTGTAGTGTGATTTAAGGGTGGAGGGAGACTCAGGAACACAATGACAAGCAACTCTTACAGTAGACATCTTGGACTTTTATTTGAGGAGAAAGATTGTTGTGATACAACCCATAATGGGAAGATAAATATCTGGTTGATCAACAGAAGTCACAACAAGTCTTGACAGTTCACTATTAACAACACTGATTGTCTGATGGTCATTACATGTACAATCTATTCTTCGTCCACTAGAGACCCTTTTATATGCAGTGACAAGACTATGGTTTCCGGGAGGTCTTCTTTTTCTAAGATGCCAAAGAATGATGCACTACTTCTGTTGGGAATCTGATGCCTCATGGTTGAAGGTTCCCCTTCTCCTTCCCTTTTATAGTGGGTCCAAGTTGCAGTTTTATTGTACCCGCTTGTGAGATAAGGGTCCATTTTAAACTCATCAGTGGGAAAATCTATCAAATTCACCTTCTCCTTTCTCTTGCAGGTGCGATACAGATGATGCTTAGTCTGTATCTCCCAAAGTTGTCTGTTGAATTTTTTGAAAATCAGAAAGTTTCTGGAGTAAACAAGAGACCCGAGTTATGGTTGTATTGGGTCTTATGGTAAAGAAGAGACAACTGGTCTCTTGAATAATCCTTATTTCAGTTCAACAACAGAAGGTCTCTCTTTTTCTGTCTGTTCTGTCTTGGTGCTGGCAGTCAACTGCTGACTGAACTGTGAATCCTTTGGGACGATCTATACAGGCATTAGCCTACCATAGTCATGTGGTCTTTTCACACAGGTAAGAATGGCAGAGTGAGAAGTTCTCAACACAAATAGAGACAACTATGGTTTCTTCTTCTTCTTTACTTCTCAATATGGAGGGTTTAGCTAGAGCTTTTTCCTCCGATGACAATTGTCAGATAAAGTAGTCTAGACAACTATGGTTTGTATAAACCTTAGATCTTTATTTAGAGTGAGAGTTGATATTTACAGAAAGTATCCTCAAAGGATAAATACCTGTATGTATGTATATGTATATATATATATAAAAGATGTAAATAGCAGT
>WUQG02437590.1:0-13841 GCA_011317285.2 Androctonus mauritanicus
GCACACAATTGGAAATTCCGTCTGGTCAATTCCACCAACGAAGATTGCTTCCCCCAGGAGAAGACACAAACACAGATTTTTGTGGATGGTTATCCGATCCGTTTTCACACATCTGCAAAGGTTAAAAAAAGAAAATCGTTAAATATTTACTTTCTATAAAGAGAAATTTATACCAGCTCTATAAATTATTGTCTGATTTTGTTTAATTATCTCTGCAGAAAATGTTAAAATCGAAAAAAAAAAATCTGTTTAAATAACTAAAGTGAACTACTTAGTTAATAAAAGAAAAAAAAAAAAAAAGTTAATATTTTCTCTTTTTCATTTTTTTCAGTTTTACAAAATAAATTTTTCAAAATAAAAAAAATATTTTTGCTAAACCAAGTTGCAATGAATCGACTACAGAGAGCAGTCACATAAAAAAAAGGGTAAAAATGGTAATTTATAAAAAAAACAAGAGTAGTGATCAAGCAAGAATTAGTTTCTTTTTCTCTGGAGCAAATGTATGCAATTTGCCTTTTTTTTTTTCCTATTTAAGTGAATGTTCCTGGAAGGAAATAAAAGATGAAAAGTTTTACTTCCCATTGATTAGATATTTTATTTTTATTTCCGGAAGAAAATACCTCATAAGAAGATATAGTCCTTTCAGGTGCAAGACTTCACCTTCTTAATTTGGGAGTAATCTCCGTAACCGGAATGACCCGACTCTTTTGGGTCAGGGATTCTTCATCAATCACGCTTCTCTCCAATGGAGAAGAAATAATAAAAAAGAAGCAAAAGAAGAAGAAGAAGAACAGAAAAAGGAAAGTTCCAATCCCAACTTAAAAATTGAAGATATAAACTCACCTGTAAAATTGTAGCAATAACAGCGTTACCAAGAGAAATAACATGCAGACGGAGCAGCCTATGTAAGTGATGATGCGAAGAATGAAGGAGTCGTGGAGAGTCATCTAAATGGGAAAATGAAAAATAAAACACATCAGCATGGTTCTCGATAAAATAGTTAGAATTCTACTGGCCTTCTGCCAACTCAATCTCCAAACAAGAGTAACTTAGATGGATTCTAGCTTCGTGTAAATAATGAGGTTTATAGATCCTTCTCTTTCAGAAGAAAAATCCTTCTCCATCTTTAAGTATTTAAGAATTAAACTGATTTATAAAAATAGGTAAATAATCTGTTTTGTAAAAGACGGACTTCCATCTTTACAAAGGGTAAAATTATTGATTTTGTACAAATTAGACCTTCTAATCAATGGATTATAATCTGGTAGTTAACATTAAATAAGTTTCTTCTCCAGATTAATTTGCGATAAAAAAAAAATAATGAAGAATTTGGTTTCTGCATGAGATGAACATTTCTAAGACGTAACTGTTTAATTAAATTAAATGGTAATCCAGATTGAATGCCATTCCTTAAATCCTGATTCTTGAGCATCATCCAAAAATTAATTCTAGAAAGAAGATGATTAATGATTCTCCTTTCGACTTTGACTCAAATTTGGAAATTTTCTAATTTCAGAAATTTCTGCACTTTAAAGATAATTAATTCAGCGTTCATGAATAATGTATAGTTTTATGGAAAGATTTATGAATACTTGTCCACTCGCTTTCCCTAACAGAGTTATTATTCTGATTATCACTATAAATTATCCACATTTTCATATTTGTATCACTGGACATCAAAATGGTGCCCTTGGAGAAATTTACAACGTATTAATTTTTTAATAAGATTATCTCGACTTACTTTAGTGGTAGTCACATCCATGATGATGGCAAAGTTAGTTAGGTGCTCGCATTGGCAAACTGTATGGGTTAAGTTGGTGCGAATTATCCAGCAACCATTGGTGGACCATGCCCTAAATAAAGTCAGATAAATAGTTTGATATAAACTTTTGCACATTTTAAAATTAATTCTTTTTTAAACAGGAGATTCACCTGATGTTAAAATCCCAGAATACGCATCTTGGATTTGTAACGTTTTCTTCCTAAAAAAAAGGGGGGAGAAAAAAATTAAACTGCACTTATTCCAATAATGATTATTTCAATAGCAACATAGAAGAAGATATATCATATTTCGAGAAATACTGTTACATATAATGCCGGAAGGTATTGAAGAAAATGTGATCAAGTTACAACAACAACATTAAACATTTGCTGCACTCCAACTGAAAGGAAAAGTGGAGAGTGGCAATATCTTTGATGTATCCGTTCAATTCGTCCATGTGAAAACATTACAGTCGATACGCTATCTTTCAAACATATTTCGAAGGAAGGAAAATAAATGTTGTCGTTCCATTTGCTATATAATAAAGCGCAGCTCTTACAAGTTATATTTTAAATGCACCGACCTGGATATGCCTCAGGGATATCGTCACAGGATGTGCCAGTCTAATCACGTGATATCCGTCTACAGATGCGGATAATAGTCGGCTATTGATAATACGAGTCCTGTTCTGGGATCGATCGCTCTCTTTTACCTTCGATATGGGGATGGCGGACGTGTATGGTAGAAGATCAACACCCAGTAGCTCATCTACCTTATTGTATGCCATCAGAACTAACTTAACCATCCCTATAAATAATAAGAAAGAAAATTTCCACATTATTCCATAAGTAAAATTGAATATTTTGCGTTTAATCAATAAATAGTCTATTGATTCTTTGGAATTTTTACCTGTTGACATACTTTCGGTCACAGCTTGAGTTGGGAGAAGCAACGAATCCTCCATCCTCATCCAAGGACTTCCATCGATATCTTCCGAAACTGGAAACTTGATATCTGAGGTTGCCCACGCATCCACCACGCGAACTGTCATTACTTGAGGATGAATAAACAGAATGCATAAAATACTGCTTCAATAACAAAGTTAGGAAGAATATTAATGTACTTACACACATTACTCTGAGATTTACTCAGGTGGTAGCGACGGTTGTGAGTGTCTGCAACTAGCCATCCACTTCTCTCCAATCCTTGAAGAAGTCCAGAAGCGGCTCTCTTTTGTTCACTGGGAGGTAGATCTTTCCAGAAATTGTTTTCGCTGTCTTCTAATAAATTGTTACTGATATCGAGGATGGACTGGAATATATAAAAAAAAAAAAAAAATATTGAGATTTAAGCTCTATCAAGAATGGCCGAATCTAGATTTATAATGATGGAAAAGATTGGAATATATCCAAGGAAAGATATATAACGGAATAAAGGAAACATTTCTTAAATTATTGCTTCTAGGTAGTTTCTTATCAAAATATAAATCCTTGAAAAATCTATGTATCCCGGGGGAGTGATGCTGTAAGGTTGCATGCTGGAATCATGGCATATTTTTTTTTTTAACTTTCAGATGAATCGAAAATCTTACATTTATATTAAAAACTTTACTTTTCTATTATTTAATTACAGTTTGTAATTATTATTTTTTTCTTTAATACTTAAAACTCCAAATTTAGTAATCATCGTTAGAAGTTAAAAGTAAAAAGTTCGTGTTGAGTAGTCGGATATTTTGATTTCTCTTCTATGAAGCGGCTATCATCTTAAGATCAAATTTCTGTTGGAAAAATAATTTCAACGAATTTGTTCGCTTTAGTTTTTTTTTTTTTTTATTGGATCAGAAATGATCATGGAAGCTCTAATGCCTAAATTCTTTTGTGTGACTTTGTCGTTAAGTAATAGTAATTTCTCGGCACGTAAAGATTTCTAATTAGGCAAAAAAGAGAGAAAAAAAAAAAAAAAACAGCAATCTGTCCAAACCCAAGAAGAATCGATATAAATATATATATAAAAAAAAAAATAATAATAATAGAATAAAAAAGTTTAAAGATTTATCAACTTAAAATTTTATCGGTTTTGTATCTATCCATTTATCTCTCGCGATTTTTCATAAGAAACCAAAACAGATTTCTACCAGGATATATTGGAAAAAATAGGATAAGGAAATGATTCTCTGCCATTGGATTTTCATTAGAGCTGTATGTCGCTTCGCTTAGAATGAGATAACCAACTTTAATTCTTCTCCTGATCGAGATGACGTTGGAGAAAGAGAGAGAGAGAGAGAGAGACAGAGATTTTTTCTCTGGTTGCCATAACAACAATTGGTAGAGAATGCGCACTCCACTTCCATTAGAACTCTATAAGAATTAAAACCGAAATTACTCACTTCCAGGAATTCTTCTAGCAATTGTTGTCGTTGTTTGTCGTCGGTCATGTCGTGAATCCTGTCAGCCATCTTGGATATTAATTTGTGAATCAGTTCCATAGTTTGTAACACGTCTCCTCCGTATAAAGGTTTGGTTCGTGTGATGAGCGCTAATTCTGCAGCTATGCTAGCTACCGAATCACCGCTGTTTATCTGTAAGAAAATTAATTTAGAATCAAAATAAACTATAAAAGATAATTATTAAAAAGTTATACAAACTATATACGCTTTCTATACGAAGGGGAAGATAATGGAAATAAATAAATAAATAAAAAAGAAGGAATTAAGGTTATTGTTATCAATAATCTTCTGACAGAAAATGATAAATTTCGTTATCTTTATTATATCTATCTGCGTCGGAGATAAGAGTAGAAAATATTGAAATATTGCGAAGATCAACAATAAAACATTTATTAAAAAGAGGACATTTTACTGCAATGAATCATTTGTTGTCAGGATTTATTCCCTATCTTGGATATTTGTAGACGAGATTGTACCTGTCACATATAATATTGAGAGACTCAAATGCATAAACAAATGGCTAGATATACAGAACTGCCTTTCCATATATTAAACAGTAGAGAAAGAAGTATATACCGGTTGCTATTCTATGATTTATTCCTATCTGCATCTGAATTTGACAGCTGCATGTTCAGGAAGCACGATTGCCGTAAGGTATTTACGAAATAGACAAAAAATAAAAAAATAAAAATAAAAAATATCAAGTTTTCAAAGGATAAATTTCTTACTGAGAAAGGAAAAAACTAAACTTTAGAAAAGCGTAAATAGCACTTTGCTTCCGTTATACCGATCCATTTATTCCACTCTTTTTGCTTCATTTGTTCTCGAGTTATCCCCAAGTCAAATGAAAGGATGCTCTTACAATCGGATAAAAGTAGAAAGTAATCTCGGGTTAAACCTTTAAAATAACAGAAAACGTGTTAAATAAAGAGAATTAAGTAGTAAAAAGAAGTCAGATTAAATTTCGTTTCTGTGATAAAATAAATTGGAGAGTTATGTATCGATCAATGCTAAGTAGAAGAATCTGTTGCTTCGTCTTTTATAATATGAATAATAGGCGCAAAAAAAAAAAAAAAAAATGGAATTGTTAAACTCAGCGTTATATTATGCATAAATTAACAGTTTAAAAAAGTCTTTAATGGGCAATTTTCTGATGCATTTGCAACAGGAATCATTAAAAAAGCGATATAACTGCAACTCTCTTGTTAAAGTAATTAAACAGGTACATTCATTAAATATTTATATGAATATTTCTCTAGATCAGTGGTTCCCGACACTTTTTTTTTTTTTGGCCATTCTCACCTAAGCATCTGTAAAATTCTGATGTCCTCCTGTGACATATAATTTTTATTATTCAAAAAGTGAACTCTTGTTCACTCGGAGGAAGTTTAAAGGCCATTAACTTGATATAAACAAGGTCCCAAAGAACGTGACATCCATGAAAGAGAAAAATAAAAAAAATAAACGAAAGGACATTTGAAGTACTGAAGAAGAAATCACTATGAAATTCTTCAAAAAAATAGTAATAACATGAAGTGATATGAAAAAACAGCAAATAAAGTTTCAAAACCATCGATTTTAATTTTAAAAATTTGTATGCCACAATATACTGTATACGAGGCCCCTAGAACCATAAGAAATGCAAAAAATTCATTGTTATTATTCTCGAATTCCCTTCCTTAAAAATTAAATTGCCCTCTGCAAGACGTGTGCCCCATGTTGGGAACCACAGCTATAGATGGCATTATTTTTGTTGTTCGAAAATTAGAAAGAAAAAAAAAATTACTAACTCTTGCTTTGAGATTTTCGATCCAAAGAGAATTACATTCACTCAAATCGGGATGAGCGGGATACCACGTGACGGACAGAGGATTACATTGCCATTTTGCCAAACCTACAAATGTGCGAGTGATTGCAATTAATAAAAATCGATATTTCGATTTTAATTTGTTGTAATATTTTATGTAATTTGGCAACAAACCTGATGCGCTTCCGGGACATTTTTGCGTTGCAATCTCTCCGGCTTTGGTCCAATTCCAAATCATATTTCTATATACAGAAGGTGGACAGAATAAATCCGTCGAAGTGGTTTTCGGTTTCAAAGTAGTGGAAGCTTCTACAACATTTTATAAGCATTTTAATTAAAGAAAATTAAAAGATAATGCGATTTTATTGTTATATAATTACCTGTTTGAGAAGTGGTCTCCTCTGCGGTTTCGCTCCAGACTGTGACATTCGCTTGGCTAAAGGAATCTCTTATCGAACTCACAAATGACGTTACGCGTGACGTAACGGTTCGTGAAGTTACAGTAGGTAACGTGCTGAGCGGCCATGTTGTGGTTGCGGTGACTGGTCGGGTGAATCGCGTCAGGGGAATGATGATCGGCGGTCTGGTGGTTGTTGTAGTCGAGGTGGTAGTTGTAGTACTCGGTATGTCGATGGTAGTTGTCGATTCTAAAATAAAAATAATTCTGTATAATTTCTCGATTAATTACGTTTATCGAGTACAGAATAGAAAAAAAAAAAATACCAGTAACGCAATGATAGTGCGCTTCCAAGTACTTGAGGGTTCCAGGACACGGATCTCCAAAGACGGAACTGGAGGCAGGAAGACTACAGCTTTTCTTCATACCACAACTTTAATAAACGAAGACACTTACATCGGATCAATAAATATTGCAACTGGGATCAAACAGCGAGAATAATTTTAGCTTCATTTACATCAATTGCCATTTTTAAAAAAGAATTTTCTAATCTCGCGAGAGTTTCTCTCCTTTGATTGTTCTCGCTCTTTGATCTGACCTTCTTAAATTAAATTATCAAGACAACACTACTACAAACTTAAAGCTGCTATTGAACTTCTAAATATTTATTAATGCTCCAACATGAATGGTTGGTTGAATACATTACCAATCACATTCATTTGGTTCCATCAGAAAGAAAATACAAGAAGCGCACCACGTATGTATGCATCCTGTACACTTTTGGCTATTTTCCCATCTGTTCCTGCGAGAGTAGGCCCTACTTGGATGCAATAACACTATCATTTGGCCCATTTTACTTCGGATAATAAAACTTTTCTCTTATGTTTGGGAAGATATGGTCAAGGAAATCGAAGTTACCTACTGCATTCTTTTATATCCGCAATAACTTTATAGATGCAGTATCACCAATTCAGATTCTATATAAATATGGAATTTATATAAAATAAGAGTTACTGTAAAGGATTCGGAAGTATTGAAATCGTTTCTCTATTTTTTTTTTTTACGAGTGTCGACCGCGTAAATCACTTTTGGAAGTTGTAAGTTCCATACGAGACTTCTCGACTAGATTTATACTGGAAGGAGAGTCAGTCTGATTAAGCAAATGAAGCGATAGAGTCGGCTTCATAGTGCAGCAACTAATGGATCGAATTCATTGAATAGAACAGCAACGTGCTGAGTTGGGAAGAACTTCACTTTTCATTTCGCACCAGTTACTAAATTCGTGTTTTACCGAATTAAACGTTTTATCTGACCAACGTTTAAACTGTGGAAAAAAAAAAAATTCACATTTCTATCCAAAATTTTTAGTGGTTAAGAGCGGTAAGAACGTAAAGAGATCATATTTCAATTTAATCTTCCTGTTCGTGTTGTGAACTATTTGGAGAATAATGCATTTTGCTTTGTAATATTCCCTTTTTGCTTCAATTCCTGCAAAAGATACCCTGTGGAGTTGGAGATATTTCACAATATAACTGCAAGTGAAACGAGAAAGGGGAACTGGCAACCAACACAATAAATCCGTGGTATCTCTTGCGTCCAGCTTCCGGGGATCTTACACCTCGATACCTTTTGATCGACCCGTGCTTTATTTGTAAGAAGTGCCAAATATCTGTCAACCTACAGCCTTTCATATTGATTTATATGCCAATGATTTTCCTCCTTTAGATTTACATAGATATTCCAATTCGTAACTTTCAAAGGTGGTAGTGATAATTAACCGGAAGCGCTTTGTGATCCAGTGTATTCGATGCTGTCTAAACTGTCTAAAAAAAAAAAACAAAACAAAACAAAGAAAAGTGTTTTGCATCACAGCTTCCATTATTCTCTTTCATTGTTTTCTCCACGCGCTATTTTTCCTGCGGTGGAGAATCTTTTGAATATTTTAGTTTACTTAATAACAAATTTGGGAGGATATTTTATTTATAAACAACACGGTGATAAATTAGTTTTAAGCTGTGATGAATACCAGACAAGCCTTACAAGAATCAACAGAACATAATTCAATTATGAGCAAACTAGATGAATGCATAGTTTGCTAAATTTTTATATAAGTATTTTGACAATTAAGCTTTATACTGAAATGGTTAGTCGAACATTAGCTGAATACGTTAAATAATTAACTCAAAATTAATAAAAGGTAAGTGGCGTGTGAAATACAATGTGCCAGGTGTGCTACTTAAGTTAATTACAGTTATATTTTTGGATGTAAATAGATTATATTTACATATAAGTTACTTAATTTTGAATATATAGAAAACGTACCTCTCGTGAATGACATAAAAGGACCGATGAGACGTGCAGTCCACACTCCAATCTAAATTTCCGTGCTCGTTGCAGATGCTAATGCTAAAACGACCATAATTTGCACGAACTAAACGTATCAAGTAGCCTTCTTCGCAAGATATTCGAAGTTGACTTCCTTCGCAAGCGTAGGCTGTCCTGTAACGAGCGACTTCTGAAAAAATAAAAAAGGAAAGAAAAAAAAATTGCTCATAAATATTATTAAAAATAGACCTTCAGAAGATAACCGTGATAAAAAATAATGTAAAAATGTCGCATTAATCATTCATTTCTTTCGAGTTTTTTTACGAGTTTTGGAATGAATTTTTTTTCGATATGTTCTTACAGTATATCTTATGCCATAATATCGAGTGTGCAAGAACTGAACGACCGAGTTACATGATGTGACAATCCAGTGCAGGAAACGACCATCGTATTGGGAACAGACAGAGTGGTTCACTGATATCTAAGCTCAACACAGACAAAATCACTGTTCCTGCACATAACAGGTAGGGTCTCCAAGATGGATGACTTCAATTTTAAAAGGAGTTGAAGTCACGGCTCACTTGTCCTTAGGGCACCTGGCTTCTGCAATCTCTCCTCGTCTTCGATTACCACAATACAGTCAGAGAAACTTCGACAGACTGGTTGTCTGATGTGTGAACTTGAAAATGCTGCAAGAATAGCCCATTCATTTCCACTTGGGGTGGAATTGATTGGGATGGATATAATATACTCTGCCTCGGCTAAAATTACTTTATCTGGAATAAAAAGCGATAAATTTTAAAGAACTTGGGAAGGAGGAGGAGCGAAACTGAACGACTTTCTAACAAATTATACCTCCATTTTACCACAAAAACGTATTATTATTATTGATTTCTAAAAGTAAAAAAAAACAACGTTTTTACTTTCTATTTATAAATAAATAAATAAAATATAAACAGATAATTTCTCTTTTTATATATATATTAAATTATAAATTTATCATTTTATAATGATCGATTATCATTATTTTCCACATAATTTTCATTCGGAGTAAACAGAACAAGCAGCGATTAGTTTCTGCAAAGAGAACGACAGAGAGAGAGAGAGAGGATAACTGAGGATGTTGCATGCTGGAAATACGATCTTCAGAGGAACTGTCTGAAATGTCACCAAAATGTAGACAAGTGTCGAGTTTCTACTATTTCGTTAGAATCCAATTTTGGTATAAATTTGATGCTATTTTGTTACAAGGATTGGAACATCGGTTAAAAGAGTACCTTCCACATCATTAGTGTGATTCGGATCAAAATAATTTATTTTCTTTATTAATTGGATTTCGTATAAATCGCTAGCGTGTTTTTTTTTTAACTGGAACTGTCTGAATACTACGTTTAAAAAAAAATAAATAAAAATAAAATACGTTTTTTAAATAAAATGATTTATAAAATTTCATTTTTCTATATAAAAATATATTCGAATAAAATAATAAAAAAAAATAATACAAATCCAAACTTTAAAAGTTATTTATATATATTTTTTTTACTTGATATTGTTTTTATGAATACATATTGATCACGTTGAGTATTACTTTCTTTAGCAAATACAATCGTAAAATTTGTTATTGTTATGGAAAAATAAAAATAGCAGTAGTTTGTTTTGCGTGAAGTTTTTTTTTTTTTTTTTTTCTTTTCTGGCAATTGAAAAGCTTTATAAATATTGAAGGCTACTCCTTATATCTTCTCACATATCACCTTGTATAAATATTTATAGAATAGGTAAATGTAGTTCTGCTTTCCATCACTACAGCGTTGACGTCGCCTTCGATTACCATCCCGAGAACTCATAATGCATTGGAAACAAAAGTTATTTTCTTTTGTCAGTTTTGTTTTATTTATTTATGGTAACTCATATCGTCTCTATCTGAATGTGTTAGAATCTATCTCTGTACTCTCGCTGGTTCCTAAAAAGTAAACGTAATTTACCTTATTAGTGAATCCTATGTATTATCGATCTTAGTTAAGAAAGTCAGATTGGTCAAGGTAGGAGAAAGCGCAAGCGCTGTTTAGCGAAATATCCTACTAGATCGAACTTGGTAAAATGGTTTCTGGTAGATTGTGGGACATTTGTTGGTTATCGCCTTTAACCTATTAAAATCGGTACTGTAACATATTTGACAGTTTAATTTAATAATATGTAATCACGTGATATCGTTTACAGACCTTCTGCTAATTAATCTGTGTCGATTTATGAGCTTTGAATTGATTGTTCATTTGGGATATAATTCTCAATTGCACGACTAATCGAGACAGATTTATTTTGCATAAATATTATTTTATTGTTCAATTTTGTTCGGGTACGGCACGGTTTTACCTGTTTAACAACTAATGCATGACTTATTCTTGCAGTCTGCTTTGTGTGCGAGACGTTTCTTATAAGATACACAAGACGACAGAACAATAATCTATATTTCGTCATAGCTCAAACTTATCACGAATTGTTGTTGCACCATCTCAGATCCATGTTTCAGAAATTTATATTCCTTGACACTGATATTTTTTGTTTTATATATTTTTATATTGGTTAATGTATTAAGAGATTTGAGGGATTTATTTATTTATTTATTCGCCATAAATTTTCCTGACTTCAATTAGTCTTCAAATAGCATTTCTGCCGATATTTTCGACTTTCTATTCAGTAATGCGAGGGGTTTGGACATTTGCCCAGCTGACAGAGTATTTTCAGGAAGGAACCATTGTTAGAACAAAATTCCAAGTGTGTAGAACCCCTCTGTCTCCAACGCCTCTACAGCCCACAGACCAAGCCTAACTACCCGATCAATCACCCATGAAAGAACCCAGGGTCATTTCTCACTGATCTCTCCCCCCATGTCTTGGTATCCTTGGCACCAAGTGAAAAGGAAAGTGTCCTCCACTTCCTACCCCCAAAAAAAGAGAAAGAAAAAGACATAAGTATAGTAATGGCTGTAGTTCGAGTGGACTTCACAATTATAATCTGATATTCGGCCCAAAATGGCAGAAACTTTTAATTGGCTCGACGACAGATACCATAAACTACAATTTAATTTTGTCGAATTTAGAAGAATTAATATTTCGATAGTAATACGAAGTTTAATATTTAAAATATATTTGCACATAACAGATTAAAAAAAATAAAAAATAAAAAAAGAAGTTTTATTAGACATTTTGATTGACGACATTCCTAAAATCTGGAAAATTTTTCACCATCTTTTTTATTGCTTCAGCCGGAGGTATTAAAGTATTATTGAATAAAAGAAATGACAATTTGTCACAACTTGTGAGACCTTTCTATGAAAGAATAAAAAATTTCTACAGTCAGTCGATATGTAAGGGTTGAAAAACTCTTAAAAATCCAAATCTGCGTTTCTCTTGTTGAGAATGACAAAAGATCGACACTTAGGATACAATGCTTTTGACCCAAATACGTCTACAAATGATCTTTCCACTATTATCTCCGACACGCGTTAATAAAAGTTAAGTTGTGGATCTAAGTCCTCATAATGTTGCAGTTATTACCGAGTGTTTTTTTTTTTTTCAATTGGAAGAAAACCTTAATAGTTTTGCACTTCTAGCTTCTCAAGTTTAATGTTAGATACGAATGTATATGCATTCCGATTTTACTTATACCAATGACGTCACTGATTGTGTTTAAATAGTTAATTGAATTTATTATTTATTTATGTCAGTTTACACAGTTTATTTCCTTCACGTAGTTAAAAGCATTTCAGTTTCGTTTTAATGCCAATTTCGTCAACTTTAAAAAATAAATCAATTGCCTTCTGGCTTGATTTTTCAACTTAATTTTATATTTGTCGATTACATATTCTTGATTGTATTTAAGCTATTAATTTAGTTCCGTTTCGCATTTATCCTTAACGCCAATTAAGACGTTTTTAACCGTAGAATTGCGTTCCAAAATCTTAAAATTCGCAATTCATAATTGTGCGGCTAAAATTAATTATTATTCTGAATGGGGTCTATATTCATTCATAATTAGTATAACTATATTTGCGTTTACATTTATCATGAGTTTCTAATTTTCGTAATTTCGTTGTATTAAGTACATTTCCGATTATATTTAAGCTTGTTTAAATTGTATTAATTACGACAGCGATTGCATTTCTACTACTAAATGCCTATTATTTCAATTTACCATTAAATGCTGTCTCCAGTTAGAACTTACAATAACATGTTGTCGATTTGTATGATAATATTTTGATACGAATAACATTTGCATTTCTGAAACTAATTTACTTTCTTTAATTTCTACTCTTGCGATTATAAACTACTGAAAATAATTATAAATATTCTTAATTTTTAATTAGGAATTACATATTTAAAAATTTAAAGATATTAACGGTTTGTAAACAGATATCTAATTCGACAAATAGTATAGCAACAACAGGAAGAAGAACATGAGAAGTTAAACGTTGACGTAAACTCTTTAGACTAAATAGAAAACACGAATAAGATCGTCAACAGAAACTTGAGTAACGCTAATTCTTGTTACTAATTACAGATATCCGATATGTAAAAATCGATAAAATAATCTAATATAATACTCGATTATTATAGAGGGTTATATTACATAAGCGTGTAACAATATCTCTAACTAGTAACGCAGATGTTACCCATATTTAAATGCGGAATTTTAACTGATTAGACGAAATTCCAGAAGTGCTATCGCCATCTTGATCTCTTTCATCTCTTTAAGTGATTCAGAATTATGTATATTTTTATAAAACGATCCGGATCAAATGAAGACAAATTGCATTACCGAGTTTACATTTTTAGGATATCTGTGGGGACTTAAAAATAAATCCTGTTAGTCATTATCCTTAATTGAGTCATTCTTGTCAGAAAAGGATTTATCTTAAATCGCATCGAGTCGTCGCGAATAGCATATTATGCATTTCGCGTGATGAAAAAAAAAAAAAAAGAATATGGAGATTTTTTCCATCTTGTAACAATTTGGATTTGTTTCTATCAGAAAGAAGAGAATGAAAGCTTCAGAAACGAACTTCAACCAAATCCCAAAGCAATAATAGTGAAAGGATGGTCCTAGA
>WUQG02437601.1:0-13840 GCA_011317285.2 Androctonus mauritanicus
TTTGGATGCTAAATATAAATGTACTGTATTTTATTAAATTTAATAAATTCGGAGTTCATTTTCATTTCTATACTACATATATTTTCGATAAACCACCAATCCCGATTAGCCGTCGGCTGGATTGGCCGCGTGGAAACGTTTCGGCTTTCACCCTGGAGGATCCGGGTTCGAATCTCGGGTCCCACCCCTTGAAAATATTTATTATGGGGTCCGGGCCCGGCTCGTAGATCCCCATCCTCCACAATCCGGCTGACCCCTCTACATGGGTGAGCACCTGCGGAAGGGCTTGTTTCGCCCTGTCACTTAGTACTCTTACTAAGTGGAAAGTGGCGTCATCTGCTGACGAATAAACCTCTATTAGCCGCCAAAATCATCTTCAAACGGATGATGGCGTCTCATCGAGGTTTCGACAGTACTTTTCTTAGAAAAATCATTTTCATATTAAGAAAAATAAATGCCATATACTCAAAAACATTTAATATTCGTAAAAATAAGCAATGTATAGTATTAAGAAATCATGATTTTTTTAATCGATTTTTTAATAGTTAACGATTTAAAAAAAAATAAAGCAAATAACAGTAATCAAATAAAGTAATCTCTTTTAATCCTTTAACAGGCAGTGGTACAAATATGTACCATCCATGTAACACTTTAAAGAATAGAAATAAAAATTTTTTTAGAACAAATGACATTATATCATTCATTATCTACATAATACAATAATTACATTTTTAAAGTTTTCCCCTGTTTTTTCAATGTTGGACCGTTAAAGGTTTAAACTGTAACCATTTTCTTAATTTCTTAAAGCTGTAGTTATACCATACTCCTTATTTTTATACATATAATATTAAAGATTTTGATGATACAGTATCGAATTTGTAGTGGTTTAAATTATAAATTGTTAAGGAATATTTAATCCTATATTACTCAATTCAAATATATTTATTGCATTTTTTATTATTTTATTTTTTATATTTTATTTTAATGGTTTAATTAATTTAATGTAATAATTGTTTAATATGATTTTATATTATTAAACATACTATTTTTATATTAAAACAAAATATTTTTGAAATTTTCCAAACTGATAAAGAAAAAAATATTTATATAATATTGTATAGGTTATTTATTCAAAATATAGAAAAAAATTATTTATGAATAAAAAATGTCAAGATATTTTCGTTAACTCTTTTTTTTTTTTTTTTTTAATAAAATAAACATTTATTTTACCTGAACCGAAACAAAATTCAATAAAAATGCCAAAAAGTTATTGAAATATTTTTTATAGGATACTATATTTAGTATAATAGTTTAATATAAACTTCTAGTGTTAGTGTTGACTTGCACACTTTTTTAACGGACATTTGTTTAGTCCAATGACATATTTAGATGGCAAAAGAGAAGAAAAATAACCATTTTTTTTATTATATAAGAAAGAAAATTCTTATATAAAGAACAATAGATTTAAAATATATAACAGTAAATATATTTCACTTCTTTGTGCAAACGTGTTTGACAAACAATGAAAATGTTATGTCTCAGACAGTCTTCCCATAAAAAAAAAAATTCAGCCTCTCTTGGAAATAATAATACGTCTATAAAGTAAAACTATATACGTGATAAATTTTATAAATAAAATTCTAAATATTGAAGTTAAAAATATATTTTAAAATGGATATTTTTGGACGATATTATCTATTTTTATCCTTAAATTTCGTTGAAAGGGCAACAGTAAAGAAAATAAACTGAAACAGTTGTTATTTCTATTAAAAATACATACATGTATATACGTGTATATTAAAATATACATGTATATACATAATAAACTATCATTTGTAAATATTTGGAAATACTATTGATTTATTTATTATTAAAAATAAGATAAAATAAAAAATAAATTATGAATTATGAAACAATCAAACATATTTGTGGAATTTTAAAAGAAAAAATTTATAGCACAGTAGAACCCCGTTTATACGTTTCTTACGTCTTTCGCATTTGTACGTTTTGTTTTGTACACTCTTTCGATTTTGCGTGTAAAATTATTCCACATGCACGTTTTCGCATTTGTAAACTATTATTTTTATTCCCCTAGAATCGTTTGGTCGCACTTTTACATAAAATCCAAGAAATTTTGGTCAAACTTTTTCCACAAAGGAACAATTTGTGATACTGTACACTACATTATCTTACGAAATAGAAAGTAGAATGAGTACAAAATTAAAACCAAAACTTATCCCACCAGTCTTCCTATCGAAGTTACGTAACGTTGTATTACACTGAAAGTAACACAACGTTACGTGAGATCAAAAAACGTTAGTGATGATAAGATGTGTGCAGTAGTTGCGTATGAAGGCTCGATCTATGAAAGTAGTATTGCATCCAAAAAACAAACTACATTCGATTCTTTCTTTATGCCAAAATAACTGTATTTGCCCATCATGGTTAATTAAACTTCTTAATTGTAAGTTTTAATGTACTTTTTCAGCATTTAAAGTTAAAATAAAAAGTTTCATTTTAACGCTAATCTCACTTGTACAGAATTTTTATCAACCCCCCTTTAAAAACGTATAAACGGGGTTCTACTGTATTAATTATTATTAAATCCACTTATAGAACCAATATAATTATACTATTATATAAATGTGGGTTTTGAATTAATATTTTCAATTAAATTCTTAAAATAATTATGAAACAGAACAAAATAATCATTTTTATAATTTACAAATTTTGTATAGAAATAAATTTTATATATTAAAAGATAAATTCAACAAATATCAAAAAAATAAATATAAAATTGAAATAATTTATATATATATTTCTGAAAGTTAAAATATTCTTAATGAAATAATAGATTTAATTATCTAATTTTTTTTTAAATCGTATGAAAAGTTAAATAATACAGATTTTTTTTAAATAAAAATAAAAATAAAAATAATCGTATTTTTTGCATTAATTAATAGAATTCACAAGTGTTATTAAAAGCAAACAGTAGAAAATAATAAATTTACAAGATAATTAGATATATATATATTTTTCTATCTAATTATCGCATAATTATTTTCGACATTTCACTTAATGACGAATAAAATTACTTAAATTTGTAAACAAATACAGTAATTCAGAAAACTAATTTTATTTTTTATTTTTTTTTATCATAAATAATTTTTAACACCGTATTATTCGTAATATTAATTAAACTAGATTTATTCCATTCCTGAATTCGTATAATTGCAAGAAAAATAATATTTTCATTGATTATTTTTCGCATTCCTAAACAAGAAACTCGTGCACAATATTTTTTTTTTTGCAGAATTAATTACATTGATTTAATTTTTTATATTTATTTTATTCTCCATATATATATATATTTTTCTATGCATTAAATTTTAAGGTGATTAAGAGTTAAAAATATTCTCGAAGCTGAATAATTTTATGATTTTTATATACATAAAAATATATATATATATCAAGAAATGAAAATTTTCGTGTATATAGTAAAATAAATATAATAAAATTATTCTTCTTGTATAATGCATATCGATGATACGACTAAAATTCATAAGAATCCTTCGAAAAAATTAAAAATCATCTATAAGAATTATATATAAAGATATGTTTATAACTTAATGCAGGTTTATATGTTTTCTGTAAATGATACAGTTTACCGAAACATAAAATAAAATAAATTGAATTTTAAACATGTTCTTCGATAGATGGCAACACGTTCTGGAAAGCAATGTGAAACAGTTTCCTCCATAATTATAATAATTTTTTTTTTTTTATGCATTTATATACCTCTATAAAATTAATTGACGAAGAGTAAATCAAATATCTGAATAAAAATAAAAATAAAGATATTGAATATTTTAGAAAAATATTTTAAATTGCAATCTTGAAACGTTAATGCACAAAATCAAAAATATGATATAAGTTATCCAATATTATTGTTAATTTTTTATTGAATTAATTTCGTGTTAAATAGAAAAAAAAAAATTATGTAATTTGATAAAATATTTTTATATAAATGATTTAACAGTAATAATAATAATCATTGGTTGAAAACAAAGAATATTCTTTGTTAAGTATCAGTTGTGAAAAAACACGTTGCAAACAGAACAAAACTAAGAGAGCTGAGAAAAATGAATGATCTCATATAGAATAACTTAAACTAGTACCTATTATGTATGAATGCTTGGACTCCATACATCCCACGGCAATGGTTAAAACCGTAATCTCAGGTCAGGTTGACACTCCCTCCCCTTGGCAACTGAAATAATAATTGCATAGATCAAAATGAAGGACAGGAAAGCTTTTTTTTTTTTTTTTTTGGTGGTTGAGTTCATCAAGTGTCAAATTTAAAATATTGTTTTTAATTTCTAGAATGGAACCGATGCTGTGATTGAACCTCCAGTCATTAAAAATATATTAAGGATAACGTAAAGTTTCGAAATTTTAAAATAATTTTTAATTGTAATTATTAACAATTAAAAATCTATATAATTTTATTTTAACAATAAAGAATAAGTCCTTTGTCTATAAGAAGAAGAAGAAGAGTTAAAACCAGCTAATGAATATTTTTATTTACCAGGAATTTCTTCCGCAATTAAATTTTCTCAAAAAAATTATCGACAAATATTTTTTAAAAAAATTGAAATTTTTTTAATTATTTTGAAAAACATTTTTTCGTCAAATTAAATATGATAATTATTAATAATATTCAATTTTTTTTTTATGTTATTGTTTTGGAGACTACATCATGTAGGTGAGAAGATGCTGGAAGCGTATAAAAGGATAAGTAAACAAATGAAAACGATAAATAAAAGAGATCTTTTTTTTTGTTTTTATTATTATTGTCGATATGACCTCTAATGATTTAAACAGACGGTCAGTCATATGATTACAGGTGCGTAGTCCAATTGGTTAATTTAATAGTCTTGTATCCGCTGTTACCTGACCTGGTACTGGAGGGCAGGGCGTATCAAGCATTTTTATAATTACTGTATATCGTTCTAAACTAAAACAGGTATGGATACAATGATGCACCACATAACTATCCGCAAGATTTTTCTTTTCCTTACGCTCTTCGCATAGTTTAAAACAGCATACCAGTTTTATTTATAGAACTATTGTTATTTAATAGTCTGATCACTTCGAAAGAATTCGTTTTAATAGTTTTACCCAAAAAAAAAATATCAAAAATTTCAAGGTGGTTATTTAAATATAGCATTAAAAAAATAAATTTATCTACTTCATTTTAAGTTAGAAAAGTTTCAAAATTTCGTTTATTTAAATTTATCTTTCTGTGCGGTAAGTAATTTTTTAAGTGGAAATCTCTCAAGTGTATATTTAAATTTTAGGAAAGAGAGAATGTTTTTTTGTTTTATTTTTTTAGATATATTAAATATTTTATTTACAGAATTACACAAAATATATTTTTTTCTTTATAATGAGAAATAGTATTAACCAACAACAACAACCGCGATAGTAAAATTATAAATGAAGATAATTTATTTTAATATTAATTTACGATAAAACTAAACTATCAATTTACCATTTAAAAAAATAAAAAAATTAATTTTTAACAGTAATTTGGTTTAAATATCCGATGTTGCGTGTTTTAAATTAAATAAACTCTACGTCAATTAAAAATCCTCCGAGTTGTATACGAGTATAAAATATGATTTACGACATTTACAACCTTAACAAAATAAAAAACCCATTAATGTTATTTATATTAATTAATATTAACTCGGTACTGTTAATCATTTAAAGTTAATTTTGTCATGTAAAAGTCAAAATTAATAATGTCATAACACTCTAGAAAAAATAAAAATAGTAATCTAAAATTTCAAAAATAAAAATTCCGGGAAACCTTTAATTAAAGATAATTTTAGACAATATATACATAATTTCTAACGTTAAAAATGTAAAAAATGAATTTGTAAAGATTAAATATGACAAAATGTAATAGTTTTAAATTAATATTGTGTATATATAATGAATATTTAAATAATAAAAAAAAGAATAAAGAGTAGTATGCGAATATGTTTGAGGATAAAGTTGTATTAAATGACAAAATAAAAACCGATCGGTTTTAACCTAAAGAATTGAATGTTTCTTTTCTACTACTATGGTTTGCTAGGAACGTGAAGGAATGCTGCTGATGACAATGAGTCGAAATCTATCTCTGACAATCTATTCCTCCGGGGTCCGATGGCGTCATTGTCCTCTTATTACAGGAGCCGGTTGAGCATAGGACGTCAGGCATGTTTTAGTATAGAACCCCCTCAAGGGACCATCTTTTCACGCCTCTTCCGAATCCGGAATGTAGTAACTAGTCACTATATAATATTCTTTAACCAATGTGTTGATGGATTCCTTATAAGAGGTCTCGCTATTGTCTGGATTACTTCTAGTTATGCAAATGCTCATCATCGCGCCTAAAAACAAAGAACGTTTATGAATATTCCTGTTTTTAAATTTGTACAGTTACTAATACTTTGTTATTTATTACTCTTTAAAAAAAAAAAAAAAAAATTCGGCAATAAAATCGGTTTAATTAATGCGTCGAGTTTACATATTTTACCATCTTTGCATAGCAAAGATTAAAAAAAAAAGAAAAAAAAAATGTTAGAGAAGCTAGGTCAAGAACATTTCGACTAAATACATTTTTTTTTTTTTTTAAGTAGAATTTTACAAACAATTATTACATTTTATATATTCATTTTTATAAATTTTTAAATTTGAAAATTAATAGTAAATTTTATGTAATCTAACTGGGTGATAGTAGAATCGACCAATTTTAAAAGGTTGTTTGGAAAGTTTGCTTTTGCAAGATAAAGCATCGATCAATTTGCCAGAGCATTGAAATAGGGAAAACCGCCTGATAAAAAAATCAAAGATGTCGACTCGCTGCAGAGTTTTGGCCAACGAACTGTTTAAAATATTCATTGTTGAAAAGATTATTCAATCTATATACTTCCTAAAAATCTAGAATCTATAAATGTATTATTACTACTTCTGTTTTTTTTTTTTAATAGAATTTTTAGATAATATTTTTTATATTATTATTATTATTATTTCTTTATGTTAAATATGCAATATAATTTTTTAATTGAAAACACTATTATATTTTTTAATAAAATTCTTTTTTTTTGTGGATTATATACTGTATACATGTATAGAATATTTTTTTTATATACAGGCTTACTATATTTGTAGTTGGTATTATTTTTTTAGTTCTAGTTTTATTGGATTTTAGGTCATCTATGAAGTGGAATGGTATCTAAATTTGTTGTTATATAGAAAATTCGTGCTTTAAAGAAATAAAAATAAATTCCTTTTTTGTTTTTGAAGATTATACAGTATATATATATATATATATTTTCGAGAACTTTTGATATTTTGTTCCGAATTTTATTTTATTGTAAATTATTTAATAAATATTTATATATAAAATTTAAATTTTTAATTATTTTTCGTCATATTTTTTTTCTATAATGATTTTGTAAAAGAAAAATTTTTCTTTGTTTTATTATTCAAACCATTCTTTGTCTACTTTGTAATACTGGCTGTACTTATATATATATATTCCATTAAACATACTTATCTATGCAGTGATAAAAATCTAAATTTGTTTAGCATTTTTATGCATTTTTTTTTAGAGAAGTAAGGAAACGTTTATCAACTTTGTTTCGAATTCTGCTCTCTTGGTTATACATGAAAACAATTTTCTCTAGGAAATTCGTCTAATTATGACTTTATATTATTTATATATCGCTGTATAAAGTCTAAAAGACTTAATTTCTATATAATAATGAATATTTTAATTATGATCATTACGAAAATATAGAATCATGATTATTTAATGTATTGTTAGAGATTACCTATACAGATTATTTCGACAAAGAAAATATTTTATTCGTTTCTCGAAGCTAAACTAAATCAAATATTTTTTTTTACCATAATATAAATTCTTAAAATAGAAATTTAGGTCAGATAAAAATTTTATAATGTTTGAAGATTTCATTCTTTTTTTTTTCTTCAACATTAATGTTAGAGTTTTAAGACATCTATGAATAATTTAATTTTGGGGAAAGATCATCTCTTCTGGAAATCTGAAAGAAAAGCTGCAACTCAATTAATTTATAATACAAAAAACAATTATTAGTATTATTTTTTCTCTATGCTCTCTATGAAATAATATATAAAGTTATGATGAATCTCTTTTTTTTATATAATTTCTTTAGTTTCAATATTTCGATTTTATCAGTAATTCAGTTTGATAATTATGGTCGGATGGTTTCAGTTCCATGATAGAAAACTCAGATTTTGTACTGAAGTCAGTGATATTCTTTCGTTTAGATAATTGAAAATGCATTGCAACGGGGATCCGCCCGTCTGTTATCATCGATCGATAAAGGTTAAGAAATGAATTGAGCAGAAATTTTATATTCATTCAAATTAAAAGTTTTCTGATTTTTCTTAAAAGAATTATAGCAATCGTTTCTTATTCCTCATTTATTTTATATCAAAAAACACAAAGTCCATAGGAAAAAAACCAAATTTTAGTAAGATAATCAAGAAAAATTATGAAACAACAATTGAAATTGCATAGAGGTTTATAGTCTGCAAATCTATTCTGTAACTTTCACCTATGTAAATTTAAAAAAAAGTTATTTTTAATTTAATTTCATTATAAACAGCGATAGTTTTGATAACTATACTCAGAGAAAAATTAGTTTTTACTATATAAGAACAAGATTGAAACGATCGTTATTAATAATCTTTTGTAATATATCATACTTCATATGAGATGTTCTGTTTTACTTTCTTTCCTACGAAATGAATGGAATTAACGGAAATATTCTGTGATAAGAACGGATTGAGATTATTAGAAAACAGTATTTTTCTCTTTTTTAAACAGCAGTAAATAATTTTTTTTTCTACGTAAACTCTAAAGTTGAATATATATCAATAATTTTCATCTTTGTAATATCATAATCGATCAGATTTTTAATAAATAATTTGTTGGGATGATATATATATATGGCTATAAAAATCTTGTTGAAAATTTATATTCGATTCTTTAAGAAATATAATGGTTAGTTGTTTGAATAAAATTCAACATATTTGGAATCGAGTGAAGAGTTAATTATCAGGAATGAAGAGTTAGCCTATGTCCTGAATTAATTACTATGTTGTTTTCAATAGATCCAATAAACTTTCTCTTAAACTAAATTTTGGAGAAAGTTTATTATATTTATAAATAATTATCGATAAAAAATCGGATAAATAAAATTCGAATAAATTCAAGAAAAACAATTTGTATTACTTCACAATTCAGGACCGAGAAGATAGGGAATGAACTGAACTTGTCGCATAGAGTCTCCGATCTGGTGACTAATTATTGATTTTTATACATATTTTTGATTTTAATAAAAACTTTTTATTGTATACTATTTGATTATAATGATCATATTATTTAATTTAAAGGAGAATGTATCCATTTATTATTCTTATCCCAACAAAAGAAAAAGGGGCTCTCTTATTTTCTTGCACTCGAGCCCCCAAGTACTCTTTCACCACCGTATTCCAATGCAAGTAAAATAATCTAAAAGTGGTTCAAAACGTATCAACATAAAGCGAGATTCATATCGATTAAGAGAATGAATCGAGAAAATCGATTGCTTTAATGAATACGAATTACTCTCTTTCTAGTGAAAATTTTAAGACAAATAATATAGTCAATGGACACCAGTGGCGTATCAAGGGGGCGGATCTGTGATCAGGGGGCCTCCGACGAACCTTAAGTTTTAAGTATATGTACCTATATTAGAAATATAAAAAAGGGACTTTGTATTCTGGGAGGATGATTACGCATAAATGTGCCGAGTTTATGTTTAAAAGTATACAAAATGTCAACACAAAAGTATATATTTGTGTTGACATTTTGTATGGTGATTATTCCAATTAGGGGGCCTCAGGGAGACTTCCGCTCCGGGCCTCGATAGCTGTAGGTTTGTTACTGATGGACACATAATTTTTCTTTCTCATGTTCATCACTTTATCTTTAAAACAACTGTTGAAACTATGACTTGATTGTTTTATTAGAAGGCCAATAAATATTTAAATACATTTTCAGAATATTTATTTAAAATTTGATATTCTTTCTTGTAACCGAATGCAATGAAGAGAAGAAGCGAATGGAATATATATATAAATTAAAGAGAAGAATGTATAGTATATTTAGAAAATAATAAATTTAGACAAATTTTGATTTATTTTAAAATATTTACTGATTTCAACAATACAAGAAATCATAAATTGTTGAAAAATAAAATTTTTTATTTAAATATTTAAATAATGATTTTCAATAAGTTGAATATCATATTCGTCAAATGTCTCTTATTAAATTATCAAATTCAAATATATCTTCTTAAATTTTGAACTGCTTTCATGTTAAAATGAAGAAAAGAATTCAAGATTGATGATGATATATAGCATATATAACAAAGAATAATTTAAAATTTGAATTTTACTTTGATTTTTTCTTCTTCTTCTTCAGGTATTTAACAGATATATAGATATATGAGCTAGCAAAAAAATTGATTACATAAAATTATTATATTTTAATAGATAAAAATCTTTCAAATGAATACAATATATCATTATTCATTTGTCGATCATATATAGCTGGAATGGCCAAGTTTCATGCCACTAAGAGCCATTTATGAGAATCTCAACTAGTTGAGAGCCGCAATCAAATTTCTTTCTGGGTCAATAAGAGCCACATCAGTTTTTTCGGGTAATCTTAACAATGCTTTCAAAAATTGCTTATTATATATTTCAGATGCATTTACTTCGTATAGATGCATGCTACTTTTTACAATAAATAAACAAATTACAAAAAAATAATTTTTTTCTTTATTTCTTTAAATACCCATACATTCAAAGGTCCTTACAAAACCCTATGAATCCCTCCTACCCAAACCCTTCAACTCTACAGTCCAGTTAAATTACAAGTAAGTAAATTACAAGTTTTTAAGTAAGTATTTGCTCTATATTGACTTTCATGATATGGAACCACACTGAAAGTACCGAAGAGCCGCAATTTGGCTACCATGGATATATATAGTTTCAAAGATATCGTCTTTTAACGTTTCGAACAGCCACAAATCTTGTAGCAGGATCATACAGGCACTCAAAATTAATAACCATGTTCATCAATTAATAAAAATATTTTATGATTGTTTAATATTTTAATTCTTTGTCCTTCCCAAACTACTTTGAATGTAGAAAATTATTTTTGGAAACTACGTGATCATCTATATATTTCAACCTGTACAATGCATTTCTCAATTTAAATTATTGAACAGACTCTGGAACAATTCGCAATAACAAAGTTGTTATGTCAGTTTTTTGACTGAGGAAATCATGGATTGAATCTTAATTAAATTTAGTTCAATTTCTCTCTTTCGAAGATATGAGGTTCAATCAACCTTTTCCTTTATAATAAAGGTAAGATAAGCGAGTTTTGATTTTTTATTTTAACTCAATTAACTTTGTTTTCTTTAATCTTTTGTAAACTACGACATCAATTGTATAACTAAAAGTAAATACTATATATAGATAAATTGCTATTATTCAAAAATTATCATTTACTGAATAAATTTTTCCTATTCATATTATCATTGAATCAATTTTGCTTATGGATTGGGTTATTCTCTTTTTTTAACAGCAAATTCATATTCATTTATTAAAAAGACTATACAATTGCAAATATAATATTTGATTAAATTGATAATAAATTAATTAAAATTTATTAGCTAAAACATGCATGGTTGTATAATCCATTTGATTCTAATTGTGTTACGTAAACACAATTAGAATCAAATGGATTATATAAATATGTATTTTTCCAAAGAAAAGGTCTTCTGCTCCTCTCTTGCTTGCTACAACGAGTAAAAGGTCCCTTGTGGCCTTGTAGATTCCCTCCCTACTTGTAGGCTCTGTCTCTCCCTGTTTGTGGTCTATCCTAACGAACCAAGGATCCTCTTTGCCAAAATCGGCAATATTTTTTTATGAACTTAATTTTTTGAAAAAGATTCAGCTTACATAAATATAATAATGCTCTAGAGTTCGGATTGTATTTTTTTTATAATTAGTTCTTTATAATTATTCGTTAAATTATAATTCATTTCTGAGTATAATTATTTTATTTTGATATTTTATTACTAATTAAAAAATTCTTCACTTCTCCAAAATTTGAATTTATTTGATGCTATATAGCATATATAATAAAGAATAATTTAAAATTTGAATTTTACTTTGATTTTTTTCTTCTTCTTCAGATATTTAGCAGATATATAGACATCTGAACTAGTAAAAATGTTGATTAGATAAAATTATTAATTTTTAATAGATAAAAGTCTTTCAAATGAATACAATATATCATTATTGATTTGTCAATCGTATATAGCGGGAGTGGCCAAGCTTCGTGTCACTAAGAGCCATTTAGGAGAATTTCAAATAGTTGAGAACCGCAATCAGTTTCTTTCTGAGTCACTGCTCTATCTCCGTATAAAATGGGTACTCCTGCTTATTGCCTTACCTTCAAAGAAAAGGTCTTCTGCTCCTTTCTTGCTTGCCACAACGAGTAAAAGATCCCTTGCTCTGTCCCTTCCTGCCTGTGGTCTCCCCAACGAATCAAGGGTCTCCCTCTGCCGTTGTGGCCTGCTCACGAGTAGAAAAACTGAGCAGAGTAGATGAATAAGCATTCAGCTTGAGCTGATCAGCTGATTCAGCAGATGGAACCGAGCTGAATAGAGAAACAAGCATTCAGTTCATGCTTGTCTCAGCTTAGCTGAAAGCTTAAAAAAAAATCTAGAAAAATGCAAAAAGTCAATTATATAACGACAATTTTTTTTCATCTTTCCTTTATACTTGTTATAACATATTCTAAATTAATCTTTCAATAGATATCTGTTAAAACAAGCTTCATAATATAAATACAATATTATTATCGTTCTGATCTGGATTATAAATAAAAATAACCATTAGCTTTACGTTTGCTATCGAAATTTTCATTGTTTCACATTACTCCTACCAATTTGTGTTGAATTATTTACTAACATTCTCCAGTTTTAGGAATGTAATCCGAATTTTCAATATGAATAATTGACTGGAATTCTTTGCAAAATTTTATGATTAAGTTTACTGTCGAAGTTTTTGTTCTGGAATGGCATTTTTGTTCAATTGAAAGTAAAGTTTCATTATAATTTTGTACAGCATATAAATGTATGTATATTTATATATCGAAATATTTTATTGGAATTATTATTTATTTATTTTATTAAAAAACACCCTATATAAAAACGGGTGACTTCCACAAAACAAAACGAAAAAAACACAAGAGATATCAATAACAAATGATAATAATTACAAACAAATAGTACTTGAAACTATAATATAAATACCATTGAGAACCGACAGTCAATGAGATCTGCTGCATGTTTTCAGATGCATGAAGAAGATACCAACTCATAGATCTGTATGTATGATATTTCTTAATGTGAATAAATTCTGGTTTTCTTAAATTGCCTTTTTGTACGTTGTAATGAATAATATCTGCATTGAGTGTTTCATGAATGTATTTATTAATCATTTTTAAATCTTGCGTGATGGATATATAATTTTATCAATAGATGGAAAGTCAAATTGATAAACATGGTCGGATAAAAGTCTCGTTTATGTTATTTTTCATGATAAAAATCATAACAGAAATTGCTCGATTATATTCTATAAGTAGATTTTCGAGGTAACTACTTGGAGCAGA
>WUQG02437623.1:0-13839 GCA_011317285.2 Androctonus mauritanicus
AAAGTTTTTTTTTTAATGATTAACCTATTGCTGTTGGTGCTTAGATTTTAACTATGTAGTAATATAATTCAATAACTTTAAAAATCAAAACATTAAAATGAAAGTTATACTAATTTTTAGTAGAATTGTTTTCAGAATATTGGTCTAGTATACATGGAAGAATAATTGAAAAATATTCTTATATGAAAATTATCGGATTTACTTACAATTGAAAAATATTCTTTATATTTCCAATAATAATTATAAGAAACATGCAATTTCACAGGTTAGGTAATTTATTAGAATATTAATGATATTTTTGGTCCTTTTCAGTTAAATAAATCAAATGTTTTAAAAAAAATTCTGTTTAAATAATGACACTATATTGTTCATAATTTAGATATTTATAATTAGAGAATTTGTACTTGATTGATCAATTGGATACATCTCGTTATACTTTCATTAAATTCAATAATAATTTATCAAATTTAAGCATTAAAATGCATATAATATAATTATTGTGTATAATTCATTATTATGTCCAAGTATAATATATTATATATGCAATTATTATAGAAATGCATAATAGTAATATATTTTTAATTTGATGATAATCTGTTCTTAATTTTTAAAATTATTTTTCCTTAGACATAATTGCACAAATAATAATTTGTGTGCCATTTTGTCTTAATTTTCAATAATCCATATTTGTAAAAATATTGCATTTAGATTCAATATAATAAAAATGAGAAAAAATTAAATAAATACTAAAGTAAACATTCCTTTTGTTTTAAAAATAAGTTAAATAATAAATATTGTTTTTGTCTAAAATTATTTATAAATCTTACTATTTGTAAAATATTAAAATATTTTGCAAATAGAAAAATTTATAGAGCTTCTTTAAAAATAGTTTAAAAGAAAATATATATATATAACTTTTAAAAGAATATTTTAAATTTAAATATTAAAATTTAAAGATTTAAAAAAAAGAAAAGGCTTCTAAATTATATAAGTTTATCAATATTAGCATTAATATAAAACAAATTTGAAAATATAAAACCATTATTGTTGCAGTCTTAAGATTAAAATAAATTTTTAATCAATAAAATAATTTATTTATATTTCTAATTTAGGTGTTACTATTCCTACTCTGCATGTTGGAATGCTATTTACTACAGGTTGTTGGTATAGAGATCCTCATTCATTACCATGGATTGAATATTTACACACAGGAGCCAGTAAAATTTGGTATAATGCATTTTCATTTTTAGAGATGTAAATAATATATAAAAATTAATCTATTACAAAATGTTCTAAAAATATTTGGAAGATTAACACAAAATTTATTGTAAAATACAATTGAATTACTGAGTATTTTTTAAAAGAATTTATCAGTAATTTACTTCTTAGAGAATAAATTAAATATAATTTAAATGCATAACATGGAACATAACATAAAAAATATTAAATCATATTGTCTAGCTATAATATTCAATATTAAGGAGATTGTCAATCCATTCTTATTAATTAGATTTTTTCCTATATTTTATAAATATACCGTTTTTTATTTATAAAATGGTATTATTTTTATTGTCTTATCATTTTGATCATCTCTATATTTTTTCATAAGACTTTTGTTGTAATAACTTTATTGTTTCTGATATCATATTTATGTTGCTTAAATTGGTCACAAAAATTGCTTAGCATTGTTCTTATATAAGTAAATGTTCTTTAATTTATATTATGAATGAAAATTCATTAACTTCTTTATATTCTATATCTAATATTTTCTTTTACATAGAACCATGAAAATATTATTGTTACATTTTTTTGTGAATCTTTGTTGATGTGTCTTTATTAACTTCTATTATTGTAAACAGTATTGTGTTTCGAAACATTTCTGAATAGAGATTATTCTCACTTAAATAAATTCATCTTTACATAAAAAAATTTTGGCATAGAAAATGTTTTAAAAATAACATTTATAATTCAGTGTATAATGCAGTACTGCAGGTTCATATGATAATATTGCAACTTTGATTACAACACTATTATTATTGATAGTATTATTATTCATAGTTAACGTGATAGTAAAATTATCATAAATCATAGTAACTTCATGATATGATACAAAATATATGCATATATTAGTTATTCATCCTTGTAAGTTAGCTATACATACAGTATATAATGTTTTAATTTTATTATAATTATATAATAATTTTTATAAATAAATTTAATTTATATGGAACTTTACTTAATATAGCAGTGTTATAAATTGGATAGCTCATGTATTATCTTTTCTGATTTTAGTTTTATTAATTATTTATCAATTCTTTTTATTAATAAATTTGATTTTTATTTTAGAAGCAATCTGATAAAAAAAATAAGTACTTTTCCGTTAGCTGGGTGCAAGCAAAAAAATCGGCAAATAATGTAGAATTCCACAAAATTTTTCACGAACCAGTACGGCTAAGTTTGCTCGGCCTGGCTATCACCAGGCCTCGCTGCCTGGCTTCTGACGTCACCAGGCAAAATCCATCCTGCCAGGCCCAAGACAGGCCATCCAGCATGCCTTCCCCCCAGGCCATCTGCCCTGGGGGAGGGAACGGGAGGCCCTAAATGAAAGGCCGTCCAGCCTTTCTCAGGCCTCCCTGGGCCTGGCTACAGAATGAAACTAATATATAGATTCACCAGGTATGGAACCCCCTGAGGGGTACTGTAAAGCATGAACAGTAATTTTCTTTTTGTTTAAGGCAGACAAACGTTAGCTAGCCTTATAGCAATAAACCAATGACATAGACGGCACACGGACTTTGTTTACAATTCATTAATATTTGTTTATAGTTGAACTTGTTTTGCTTACTATTAATAAATATTTGTTTATAGTTGAACGTTTTCGACTTTTATTCCGTTGACTATTTTGTCATTCACTTTGCTTGGAGACCAGCAAACACGACTCCTGCGGCGATTTTTCGTTTGTGCCTGGCTAACGGAAAAGTACCAAAAAATATTTTCATTAAAGCAATTTTCAATGAAAATTGCTTTAATGAAAATATTGTATTTTATTGCAATTTTTATTGAAAATTTGCATAAGAATAGATATATATGTTTGAGATCTGTATAGTTTATAAACAAGATTTCTAAGGATACATAATATATCTATATTTAACAGTAAAATAAACTAAACATTACAAATGGAGTGTTATACTTATTGTACTAAATACAATTATATAATTGAAATTGCTTTTCTTTAAATTTTTACATTAATTTTTATCAATTTTTATTAATCCCATATGCATATTTATATTATCTTTTATAAATAAAAATTGATAAACTTTGATTTTAAATTTGCCAATAGATGGAGACATAGGCAATAATAGGTCTATAAGTGGAATAAACTGTAGTCAATGGCATATTTAAGTAATTAGCATTTCTATTTAATATATATTTTTTACCTCTTCCATCTTCACAAAAAATAAATAAATAAAATTATCTAAACAGAAATTATGAATAAGATTTATAAAAAATAATTGTTTTTATAAGTATATTTTAGAATGCCAATAACATTCCTTGCTTTTGCAAAATATGAACTATAAAGAATAGCGGAACAGAATGTGCTTAAAATTCATTGTAATAAAATCATTAAATATACTGGAACTCTTTTCCCACGACTTCTACTGCTATTCCTCCAATTTCATTGATCAGTATTTTATTTCCTTACCAATCTGATAGTTCTAAACATCTATTGAAGAAATGCAAAGAAAATTTGATAATATAAATGAAAAATCTGGCTATATACAGGAGCATTCTAGTGAAACATATAATAATTCAATAGCAAATTAAATTTGTGAAAATCAGCACTATTGAGCAGACCTGCTTTTTCTCAATCATAAAACTATATTACCAGGAACGCTTTCGGCTATCTGAAACAAATAGCGAACTGAATAGAGTTAGTGGTAGCAGAAATAACAAAGAAGTAATAAATGACAGGAAAGTGGAAGAACTCCCTAAGTCTTTGGAATATTTGCTTAGGCATTAGACTCTTATTTTAGAGAATTTGAAAGCCTTTGACAACCGATAAGTAATATAAGAATATTAAAGTTATTTATTTTGTGAATTTAATTATATTAGAAAAATATTATATTATTATTAAGTCAAAAATTTTTATTTTAGGTTAACTATTATGTAAAAATAGAAAAATTAACTTTATACGAAAATTAATGTTTATTATTCTATACGAAAAAAGTTCTTGCTAAAAAAAATTTTGAAATAATAATGTTCGGTTTTTAATGTTCCAATGCTTTTTAGAACAATAGAATAACAGATGTAACAGCTGACGATGGCTAGATAGCCAAAAGCACTCCTGGTAATAAAGTTTTATGATTATGAAAAAGCAGGTCTGCTCAATAGTGCTGATTTTCACAAATTTAATTTGCTATAGTACCGAAGAGAGCAGTAGTATTTACGTTATATGTATTTTTAAGTAATAATTCAATGATAATTTATCTTGATATGTTAGAAACATTATTTTTTTTTTACAGAATATCATTTTCTGTTTCTTTGAAGTTTTATTTGTGCTAAAGTACTACTGGAATATTTCAAAATTAGATGTAGTCATGGTCAATTATTGCTACTTTCTACATCAAGTGATTTGCATTGTACAAATTATTTCAAATGATTTCTTATTTTTCTGCATATCTCTTCCAAATGAATGTATTAAGACACATATATTTGGAATTATATTGTTTTGTTAATTGTAATTAAAATGTATTGGATTTAAAAAAAAAAAAAAAACTGTTTATATATAATTTTAAGCATTCCATTTATTTTGATGCCACTAAATAATTGCCTAAGTTTGTCTTATGTCTATATCTATCCATGGTAGCAATTATTAAGAAATTTGCTTATTAAGATTATGAGAGGTATCAAAAATTATCTTTACTAAAAGTAATTTTGAGTTTAAAATGAAATACTTATATCTTAACAATTAATATTTGCAGTAATTTTTGATATACTTCATTTAAATATTACTGAAAATATTGAAATTTTTATTATTATTTTTGGCAAATTTGTTTAAAGTAAATGTTAATATTCTGTATTTTTAAATTTAGGTATAGTACACCAGAAGCTTGTTGTAATAAATTTAGAGAAGCCATGAAAAAATTAATGCCAGATTGTTGCACTAGTAATCCAATATGGCTACCTTCTGATACTGCTATGGTATAAATTTCTAAAATTTGTTTGTAAGAATATTTATTTAAAAAATTTATAAATAAATTTATTTTTAAGGTTCCTCCAGATATGCTTGTTGAACATGGTGCAACGTTAAGTAGAACAGTCCAAGATAGTGGCCAATTTATTGTTATTTTTCCAGGAGCTTTTACATCAACTATTTGTTGTGGTTATACTGTTTCAGAATCTGTTTATTTTGCTCCTCCATATTGGTTAGATATGGCACAAAATGCTTTTAGGGTAAATTATTTTTGATTTAATTTTAATTATGTGGAATTAATTTTAGTCTTTATTATATAAGATTTTTGAAAAATATAAACATAGATACATAAATATATAAATATTATGCTCTATCTTTGTATGAGGGTGGATAGTACTCAAAGAAGGAAAAAAATAAAAGACAGGGGAAAAAACACTCAAATTCCACCAATCAGATGGATATTATACATTTCATTCACAAGTTTGTGTTTATTCTCTTTCACTTGTCTATTCACATTCCACACACCCAATTTTCATTCATAGTTTCCATTCTCATTGTCCTTTATCCAGTCCAGTTTTAAATCTGTGTTTCACAATTCAGTTTTCTTTCCTTTGAGCTTTGAAAATCACAAGTAAAAGTTTCACCATATTACTGATCAACCAAAAACTATATAGTCTGATGGATGGGCTGCCTCCTTGAAGGTTTCACACATTCCTAGGCACCACTTTGTCAGGCTCCTAATTTCTCATCATTATGGCAGAGTTGAACTATCAACAGCTCAGAAAGATCACTAGAACATGCCATCCCCTTTCTGTATAAAGGCATGGACCCAAAGAGAGAAAAATATAAATATTATTGAATTTTAATTTTTCAATTTTATGTCTTCAGAAACTCTAAAAGAATTTGTTTAATAGAATATGTTGATAAATATTATATTACAGACATTGAAAAATGCATCTAATTAGTTTTAAAAATAATATATTTATAAATAATATTTTTTGGTATTTTTTATTATAAGGAATGAAATCATGATGATTATGATAATTTCATTTCTTATATGATTATAGAGAAATGTTTATTAGCAAATAAATCTGCATTAATTCAAAGAATAAACCTGTAATAAAAATGAATGCATTTCCTTAACTAATTCCTAAGAAAAAAATGTGCTAATTGATGAATACAAATATATCTTTGCACCATAGAATTAAATTAAACATTATAAACAAAAAAAATCAGCCTTAGCCACAGGATCTCAATGATACTAGCCAGGCAACACATAAACCAGCACTGTCATCTTAATATAAACTTTCTAGACCAAACTTCAAGAGAAATATTCAAATTGAACCTAATTCTAGCCAAATTAATCCATTGGTATATTTAATGGAAATTTTAACAATTTGAAAGAATTTAAATTAATGTTAGTGCCATATCGTAATTAATAAATGTTAATTAATAATATCTATTATCAAAAAATAATTCTAAATTAATATCTGAAGAGTTAATTTGCTACATAGTCTCAATGGTCTATCAATTATGACTTTGGGACAGTAATTCAAAGGTCCCCAGTATAAACAAATTGTTAATATTCATTTAAATAAACAAATCATTTATTTTAATCATTTTACTTTCCAGCAGAATTCCTAAATGTTTTTTTTTAATATCAGTATACTAAATTTCAATTCAAATATATATACAAATATATTTGAATTAAAATTTACTAATATTATTATTATAGTATATTCTTGATTATCTACCCAATGATGGGGAGGTTATCCTGGATAATCAAAAATTATTAATAATCTGAATTTATTTTATTTTATTGTATTTTACAAATCTATATGAACAACAGATATATAAAACAATTTATTCTGATTACATACAAGGTGCATTCAAATTATCAGGTCTCCCAATGTATTTCTGAAAAAGGTGAAATTGTTATCATATCTCAGTTAGTCTCTTACTCTGTAACAGTGTGTATTTTTCACAACATCAATGCCAAGACTGCATGGATGGTATGAACACTTCTTTTTGAATATTTTAGAAAATTGTGTTACACAAAAGCAGAATGACTAGAAAATGAGCAACCATGAACATGTCCTTTAGTATCAAGTAAAGCCAGAAATCACTAGGTGCAAGATCAAGTGAATAAAGAACATGAAGAACCAGTTTAAAGTTATTTTTGAAAAATCCTCTGAAAATGATCATCTGATGAGCAGGACGACCATTGTCATGATAAAAGCACATAGCTGTAGCTTTTTCCAGCCATTTTTGCTGCAATGCTGGAAGAAGCTTCTTCATCAAAATGTCTTCATAGGTTGCAGCCATCACCATCATGCCCCTGGGATTGCAGTAGTTTAGGATGATACTTTCATTGTCCCAAAACATGGCTATTGTCATTTTGTTAGTAATAGCAGTAACTCAGAATTTTTTTGGTGGCAGTGATGACTGCTATTTAGTTTCAGAATTGAAAAATGGCATCCATATAACAATGGATGAAATGAAAACACCAGCCATCTCCCATGTTTTTGGATTATAAGGTATCATAATTTTTTCCCATTTCTGAGAAAAAATTATGAGACCTTATAATCTAAATGCACTTCATATTATTTTTATATCTATATTTGTACACATTTATTAAATACAGTAGTTTCTGATTTTTATGTTTATTTTTAAAAATCCAGATTTTTTTCTAATTTTTGAATGAATTTTTTTCACATCTACTGTATTATATTGAAATACAGACTACCTTGCTTTATAGTGCTTTGCTAATATAGTGCTTCTCAATTATATTTCATGTTTTTTAAATTTCAAAAGAAAAATTATCTGCAAAATAATACTTAGAATAGATATATAAAAGATAAATGTTTATATGTTTTATGTCAGGAGAGCTCTGGACACAACACATAGGTGATTTGTGTCCAGAGCTCTCCTGAAAAACTGGAGATCTGGAATGATTCTATCCTCCAAGGTGATATATAAATGTTTTACTACGCATAATCTAGCCAAATTTTTTTAAACCTAATGCTATTTCACTTAATGAATAATAGTATAAATATGTTTTTAAGTTTTTCTATGCATTAGAAAATGAAAAGAGACTGTGATTTGCTTCATAGCAATGGTCCAGAACTTAATTGTCATTATAACAAGGTATATCTATATAATATATTTTTATCACAAACAATTTGAATTCTATACTATATTCTTCTGCAAATGTTACAGATTCTCACTTAAAATATTTCAATTAACTGCAAATTTTGTCTTATAGTTAACAATGTTTTTCCATTTTTAAATATTTTCCTGGGATGTATAATCCAAAAAATTATAAAATTATCTCTTTAAATTTCTGTTCTAAGAAATAAAATCTCTTGCACTTATAGCTAGATATAAACTAAATAGGAACACTCTTTCATATAATCCAACTTCCTATTTTAAAATATACACTATAAAATGTCTCTCATATTGATATATTTCTTTGCATAATTTTATGAATCATGCAAATCAAAAAGAAAAATTAAATTAAATATAATCATGCACAGTAATTCACAAATCATATAATCTGCACCAGGATAATTGAAAGTGTACTCTATATTATTTAATATTTGAAGTATAATGATGATAAAATCTTATATACAATTATAGAAATCTTTCCGTTTTAGGATATCAGAAATAGCTGTGAACCACCAGCATTTTCTTTAGAAAGATTGTTTTTCTGTATAGCAAATGATAACAGAACACAAATAGAAACATTACAGAAAATGTTACCAATGATTGAAGAAATAAGGTAAGATTGTTACTTAAAAGTTTTCTATAGTATTTAAAGTAAATAATAATATTTAAATTGCAATAACAACAATATAATTATTTTTGTTATTGCCTATTTCTTATAATTACATATTATAAATTCTTATATAATATGTAATTATAAGAATTTATAATAATTAAAAATTATTATAATAATTTATAATTATTATATTATTAAATTTCTTATAATTACATATTTAGAAAAAGATAGTATAAGTTTTTTTTTGTTTAATTTTTAAAATTTTTAATTATATGAAAAATATTCAAAATTTGTAAAGAAAAAACAGTTTGTAATATTGCAAAAAAATAAACAGAGTGGTAAAGTCATTAGCTGCCAGAATGGTTTATTTGCCACTAAATACTGGATTTAACACCTAGTCCCACACCTTCAAATTTTTTCTGGATGGTTTTGAGCCATTGAAATCCATTTTTCAACCCTTCTAGTTAACCACTCGCAAATGTTGGCCAGTCCATGGCAGGCCTGAAGTGGCCACTATCATGTGATATTCAGTTTCGTTATAAAATTCAGTGACAGATTAACTTAATCTAACTTTAATATAAAATTTATTTTTTATAATTAGTGGAAATTTTCTCAAACTCTGTCTCTATTTATACACACAAATATTTTTATGGCTGCATTTAAAAATAGCTAATATAAATGCTCATCAATTGTTCATGATTCTTAGATGAAATTTCAATTATTTGATTTTTCTAATCCAAACCAAAATTTATAATTGATTATATAAACATATCATTATTTTAAATAGAGCAGATTTTTCCATTTATTATATTAACTTGGTTTTTATATACAGAAAGTCCTTGACTTATGACCAACCATACTTACAATAGTGGTGCCATTGAAAAAATTCTGTTATTGGTCAATGTAATTGCTGGGTTCAATTCCTAGACCCAATGATTTGAAATATGGAAAGTGTCCTTTTCTCTGTCTGATTCTTGTAGTTTTGTGTTCTTTATGTTTATTAAGTTTATATATAATGTTCTAATAAACATTAATAATGAAAAATCCATAAATTTTGGTATTTCCAACTTACAACAATGAAGTTTAAAATTTTTGGTACCAAAATTCTGTCATAAGTCAAGGATTATGTGTACAGTCATATCTCAACTTATGTTATTTTGACTTTATACCAGTTTTTTTGTTAATAGGAAAAAATAAAAGTTTACTAAAGGCTGGGTTTCATAGGCATGAAACACAATGTAAATATGTTGGTGTATCAATGCTGATGTTACTTCCACTATATGGCTAGATGTTGTGCCTTTATGCTGAAGTTCACTCTTGTTCAACTTTCTACACTGCATACAAGAGTACATTGACCATTCATCCAGAGTATGAGCTGATTATTGAAACTCTGTAACGTTATATATGCCACACATTCATACAGTTCTTTTAAACTTTGAATTTTGCAATTGAAAAACTACAGCATTCAATAATTTTATGAATGAAGCCATTGATAAATAAAGCAGTTCTTAAGTTTTGCTAGCCACATTGAATCAGCTAACTTCAAATGACTTCACAATAATTGGTCAATAGCTAAACAATGTTGTTTATTTATGTTGCGTCATACACTTTTGGTTTGAATATCAGTACACTCAACATTTTGTATGCAATGCATTTATTGACCATATTGACATCACATTTATGGCTGTGAGACTCAGCCTTAATGTCAATTTGTGCAACTGTACATTACATCAGTCAGTGAACTCATAAAAATCACCTAAAAACCAATAAAAAGGGCAAAATCATATAAAAATGAATAAAATAATCAAAATATGCAAAATAATTTATATAATTATTTAGAAACTTAAAAATGTTGTTAGCAACATTATAGGATTATTTATAGAGTATGTAAGTCATTTTTTGGAGAGTCTATTTGATTTAAGTCATGAATTTTGGAACAAATTAATTATATAAGGTATGACTATATACTAAGGTTACCACTTCCCTGAACAAAATTACCTGATCTCCTCACAATAAATATCAATAAATACTGGACATTACTGGATGTGGAACATACTTCAATTCAAAATTATAATATTAATACAGGCGATAATTTGGCATTGTTTATAGAACAATTTATACTTAATTCTATATATAAAGCCAATAAAAAAATGAAAGTTACTAATGCACATAAGTTTATTTTTCTGTGTTAAATTTAAAATCATATTTCTGGTTTCCACAAGCAGCACCTAAGCAGTTTAAGTTTGTTTTTAGGTTTCTATGAATTCACCACAAGACCTTGTAAACTCTGTAAATTTAGTTAGAGCAGAACTCTATAAGTTACCTTTACACAAAGTTTAGTCTCTATGTTAGTTGGCTTTACACAGAATTCAGCTCTAACTAAACTTGTGTCCATATGATTCCTAAATCTTGTCCATGAAGTATTCATTAAACTGAAAATTTGTTCTGGAAAGGCATTGCTAACTGCTATTGATAAAATAGCTTGAACTAGTTTTAGACTGTTTGGAGCATTAGTACTTCCAGAGAAAAACTCATTCATTGTTTTTCCTCAATTTATAGTGATTTGTCAATATGTGGTTTCACTAATTTCAGAATGTTAAATTCTTCATTCATTGCATCACCATTAAATTCTTTTAATTACTAACAGGTTGACAACCTATATTTTCTTAAATAAAAATTTACTTTGTCTGTTTGAAAAACCTCCAATAAAAATACCTGACATTTATTGTCAGGTTTTAACATGGAAATAGACACTGGACAATTACCCTCAAATACCTAATGTCCAGTTCAAAACTATATAGATGGCAATCCTACTGTACACTGAAAAAGAAACTTTGTGTTTTTAGCATTTTAAAATTTGCTAATTAATTCATATTTAATTATGATTTACAAGTCAAAAGATAGAAAAATGGAACAAAACTAACTTTTCATATTTTCATTTCAATCAGCCAGCCATTCAGTATAAACTAATTGTCAGAAATGAAAAATTATCATTAAGCATTTGCTAATTGATCATAAGCATTAAAACTCTCAAAAATGTAATCAGATTTTATGGTGATTCCCAATAAAATCTGATTAAGTTTTTGAGGCTTGGTGATTCATGATACTAAAATTATATAAAATTTCAATATATTGAAATTTTTGTCAGATAATGGTGAAAAACTTTTAAAAAATTTTTTTATTTTGCTACATAAATAAAAAATATAAAATAGTTTGATATCTATACATTACAATGGATCTCCAATTTATGAAGGAATGTATTCCAATCTTCCAGTTGTAATTCAAATTATTCTAACTTTCAATATAGTTTTCTATTAATGCAATATTATAAATGGAAGTTAAGTTCCTCGACTACAAAAATTCAAGAATATTCAACAAATTTTTAAAAATAAATACAATACTGGTAATAATAAGTAAACAATTTTAATTCTGTATAATGAGGGAAATATAAATATTATCCTTATCAAATTCTATAAAGGTAAAAATAAAGAAAATATTGAGTAAAAACAAAAATAAAATTTATAATTTATATATATATTATATATAGATTATAAATAGTCCATGACTTCAACAGAAACAAAATAGTTGAATCCCACTGTCATAAGTCAGAAATGCCAAAAATTTATGAATTTCATACAATTAATGTTTATTAGGACAATATACATTATCTTAATAAACATAATGAACACAAAACTACAAGAAGCCAGACATAAAAAAGGACACTTTCCCATATTGGATCATTTGAATCAGGGATTTGAATTCATGAAATTGCATTGATTAATCACAAAATTTATTGATTGCATCAGTATTGTAAGTAGGAATGGTCATAAGTCTAGGATTGCCTGTATTTATATAATATAAATCTTACTTTTAAATTTTATTTTGTATTCTTTCTAACAAAGTGCATTCTTTGTTATAATTTTTGTTTTTTTTTTATAATAAAAGAACATAATGATCTTTGATATTTATATAAATGTTTTCACATTGAAAAAAAAAATACATCACACTAAATAAATGAAGATATTATTTTGCTTACAAGTTAATAGCACTTTCAGCTATATTAAGGCCCTCCTTGGTCAAACATAACTATTAGAATAAGTTACAAAGTAATCAGATATTTCAATTATTTTGTAATTATGTAGTTATATTTCAAGTAATTATGTATGGCTGGAGAGGATTATTAATATGGTTGAAAATGCTATTAAGTAAAAATATATCTTCATTTATTTAGTATGATGTATTTTTCTTTCATCCTGCTTTGAAACTTTTGTGAATTGGTTTTTATTGAGAAGCAGTGTATCTACAGTTATGTTTAAATAAATTTATATTATGAAAATATTTTATAGAGATGAAGAATTACAATTAAGGAAACAATTATATGATTTGGGTCTAAAAACATCTGAACGGTTACCACTATTGGAAGTTAAAGACAAAAAGAAAAGATCACGGGGATCTGAAGAAGACAATGAACAAGAATGTGAAGTCTGCCGTAGTCATTGTTATGTATCAATGGTCAGTTATGATGACTATCTTTAAAATATTTACATTTTACCATTTAATTAAATACTTAAATATTTTGTTTTAATAGGTTGTGAATTCACAAGAAGAAGCAATTTATTGCTTACATCATGCATGTGACCATATACAGAAGAAAAAAAATCTTAAATATTGTAAATTGATGTATACTTATGATCAGGTAAAATAACAATATACATAATTAATTTTTATTATATTTTACATAAACATGTTTCAAAAATACAGGTAATCCTCATCACAGGCCAATTTTGATTTATGCATTTTCAATTTCATGTCATTTATAATAAAGATCTTCAGTATCTGCTATGTGTTTTTTTAATGTTTTATA
>WUQG02437634.1:0-13838 GCA_011317285.2 Androctonus mauritanicus
ATCGCTTTCAATAGAGCATTTCAAAACACTAGAAATTACCCGCTTATATAAATAAGCGGGAATATAATCAATCTTGTGATTTAATCTTATAATACAGTAAATAACGACGAAAAACAACTCCGAACTCGTGTAGGGAATCCAAACATCTTTGAGGGAATTCAAGAGGGAATCGTAAAATGGCATTCATTATCACGTTACAGCGCCATCTACGAATTCTGTCTTTTTAGAGAAACTACAATTTCAATGTGATTTTTATTCTTTAATTTTTAAATTATTAATAACAACAAATAATTTTGGCTGTCACAAACATCCAAAAATTAAACCTTTCTAATGATACTCTATTTATAGTAATCGACACAATGGTTCAACCAAAAAAAGGGACATCCTGCCAGCCAGCCAGCCATCGTTTGACTATTAATAATACAATAATATGATCATTTCTGTTTATCACAGTTTCTTCACTATCAAACATGTTAAAATACTGTATTTTCCCAAATAGAATCTAACTAATAATGATTGTTTAGCTTATTTATTTAATTATAAGTTTATTTATAAAAAAAAAAAAAAAATGTAAAATTTCAACAGATATTCATCATCAAATGTGCCTTCATAATATGTAGTTACAGAATTTAAATTTGAAATTTTATTCACGGAAACATTTTCTAATTACTGTATTTTTGTAAATATTCTACATTGGCTAATTTATACACTCGTGCTGTATTTATGCCTTAATTTATTTATTTTTACAAAAAAGAACAACAAAGAATAATGCGCTATAACAAGCAGCACATTATATAAGCAATCTCAATTATATTCCTCAGTTCTTTCTAGTTATTTAGAGTTTTTAATAGCTTGAAAAATAGGCAATTCTACAATGAAAAAGGCATCTAAGGAGTCAGATAATTTAAGATCGACACCTTTTATTGGATTTACTGAATAAACAAGACTCGAATACGTTAAAGAAATACTTAAATGGAGAATTTTTGAACACTTTTTGAAATTGAATGTGCCGAAAAAACAGACAAGAAAATGTAACATTTTATTCGTTCCTTTGGTAAAATCTGATAAAGCTTTTAGGTCTCTTTTTGTTGAGCTATTAAATTGCATAACATGGTATACTGGTGATTTGTGATGTTGTAAAAGGCTTTTGAGGGTAACCTAACGTAAATTTTACAATGGATCGATAAAGAATTATTATTATTGTTAATTTGGGAGAAGTGTAGTTATCAGAATAAAATAACGAAAAATAATAATTTTGCAAAACTGGAAACTATCATTTATTTAACAGAACATACAGTAGTACATTGTATATAAGTTATATATATATATTTTAATTCAATTTTATTTATTTTAATTTAATGAAAAGAAATAGTTACTGTGCACTGACTAGTTCTTTTTATTCTTGATTTTATTTAATCAGCGATTTAACTAGGTTTGTTTTTTCTATTTACGATCCTATTTATTTTCGTTGAAGATAAAATGATTGATTTATAACATCATTCAATAATGGAAGAATTCAAAAATCAATTCGCAAAAACCATTTTCCTATTTCAATCAAAAAATAAATGTTAGTAGTTAAATATTTTAAAAAGTATGTTCATAGATAATTTGCATAAATGTTTCTGAAAATTTTGTAAAATATATCTTCAAAAATAATATATTTTCTATATAACTTTGATAAATTGTTAATAAAATATTTTAAAAGCATAATATTTCGTTTCAAAGTAGACTTATTTCATTGGTAAAATGATCTAAACTTTCTAGCAACGATTCTTTTTTTCAGATGAATTTTTATGTATTGAAACTTCTGAAAGTGTAAGAAATATGTTGAATTCTTTCTTATATTGTATACTATATATAGGTATTTCTTTATTATAAATATTTCATGTATATAATACAGTATATGATTATATAAAAAACATGATTTTAATGTTTTAATAAATTATCAAGAGTCAGGACAACGTTACCAATTTTATTTATATTTAAGTCGCTTTTAGTATGGAAAATTTATAATGTAATGTAACGATTCCGAATATATTTTCGATAATTTACCAAGCACATAACGGTCATTAATTAAAAAGTGCATGTTCTGTACCAAGAGATCTACAAGAGCTTTAAAAATTCTGGATGCATGATAAAAGTTTCATCATAAATCTTAATCAAAATTAAGAATTTTGTTAAAAGTGTTGTCACTTTTTCTGTTATATTAACGTTTAACGATTCATCAACAAGTTTTGAAAGAATTATAAATTCCTATACTATTGTTGTTATTTTTTCAAAATTTCTACACAAATGAATAATAGTCTTATTTTTTTTATATATATTAAAAACAATGTAAAAACAAATTATATTAAAAATAAATTTTATTTTGCAAATAAAATAGTTTACTTACTTTTTGTATATTCTCTTTCAAAATATATTTCTATAACATTATAATTTATCGATATTATCACGAACAAAGATTGCTTTATCATTATTACAACGAACTTCATGTATAGGTAATTCTTTAAATGAACGATTTCAATATAGATATTTTTTCATAAGAATTTATGGATTTTATCAGGCACATTTTTTTCTTTATTCTCTATAATATTAATGCCCAATAAATAAAGCAATTGAATGAATATTCAATGAAAATAATTTAGTAAATTTTACATGATGCTTCTTTCCAATAGTCAGTCTTTGTGCTATGGTTTTAGAATTATTTATTATTTATAAAACATATGCATACAGAATCGATGATGTTTTTTAATGTGTGCTATCTGCAATAAGGAGGTAAATAAAAAACAGCCATTTTGAGTAATCTCAAGTTTAAAAGTAAAAATCAATATCAAATGTGTGAATACATATTTCGGTTACTTTAAAAAGGAAATTAATTCGTGTATTTAGGGAAATATGGCAAGGATACAACATTTTTGGAAAACTTTAAAAAGTCAAAAATTAATATTAAACTTTTTCAGATTTGTTCTTGCACATATTATATGGTTATCCAATATCCTATAACATTATATGTATATACATGTTTATATGTATATAAGATACTTAATAATATTTTTAGTATAAATTTGTTTCGCACAAAACATTGCACAATGCATTCCTTTTATAAATATACCTTTATTAAATCTGCAAGATTAAAAGAATACCAATATTACAATAATAGAGAATAATAATCAGAAACATAGTCACTCGTAAACAGTTATTTTATTTTCCTTTTTTCACTGCTACATCTGTATCAGCAAAGTGACTTGTAAAAAAGGACTGGTTTTTCTTTCTAATATATCTCAAAAGCTTCAGTATATCTTTCTTTTTTTTTTTTTTTTTTTTTTTTGTTCTAACACTCCTATCACAGGTGGTACAACTTTGGGTAAGTCAGTTATCCTCAGAGTATAACTAGCTGGATATTGCCTGGAACCAATACCACTATAGGCAATAGAAACTGTTATATCTTTCGGTGAATAGGTCAGGATAACACCTTGTGATATCTTCATTTTTTTGTCAATCTTTACTTTTCTTGTCAGAATGCTATCGAAATCTTGTAGTAGTGCTTCCTCTTGTGCATTAACCATGATAAAAGGTGGCTTCCTTGCACTTTCTATTATCTGGACGTGCTCTATTGCCGTTTCCACTCTCTCTGTCTTTCTAATCTTTACGTGAGAGGCGTCTCCTCACCTGTAACAGCACAAAAAAACTCAAGAAAGAGAATGTACAGGGTCTAGTTAAGTTAGTTAAGTTTGGATTAGAAAAAAAATTTCAACTCTGCTCGACTTCTCTTATAATGAGACTGACTATGTGGCAAATTCTTGCAGTGAACATAAGCTCTTTTACTTCTGGAGTCAAAACTGCCAAGCGATTTTTATGTCTGCAAGCGGGAATCCCATTTTATTCTTCTTTTGGATTAGTTCAATTCTTGTTTTGCTAAGCTGGAACACCGTGCAAAAAAAGGTTTTGCATACGTTGGTCCTACTTACTACATCCCCTCAATAAAATAATTCCAAGTACAATCGCGATGCTTTTTGGCATTTAAAACTGAAACCTTAGGGGTTACTTTATCCATCATACCTTCCAACATTACATTTTGCATATGGTAGTCATCCAAATTCCAAAATTTTGAAAATATTTCTTCCTGGGAAACTCTTGAGAAACGTCTCCAGCATTCTTTGGTGCAGCAGCGATCAACATTCTTTAAAACTTTCCTTTTTATGGTATGTCCATTTGCAGATGTGTAGGAAAAATCCTGAAAACAAAATAAAACAACAAATTATTAATTTATTTTTCTGATATTAAACATTTATTTCAAAGATATCTAAACAAGTTCTCAGAATGAAGTTATACTGAAGCATCATGTAACGGTTATTAGATTTGGAAAGATACCCACCTTATTCCTTTTATTCTTAGATACGCTTCTTCTCCAGCTTAATACGTTTGCCTTTCTTTTTCTGTAGATCTTTCTTTCATTATTACTATCATCAAAATCATCATCGAAATTGCTATCACATTCTAGAGCCAACCATCTTTGAGTGACTCGATACCCTCTAGCGGTAAACATGGGAAACTGCGACAATGCTGCTGAATATTGTACATATTTTTCTAGTGATTCATCGGCGCAATGATTTAATACGTGCATAAACAGTTAACAGAATTTACAGTAAATTACAGTAATAAAAAAAACAAGGTAAACATGCTTATCTCATTATTGCAGATAGACACTCAATTGTGGATAATTCCTATATAAATGCCATTAGCATCTGACTGTTCATTTCCACACTTTAGCAAAAGTGTGATGAATTTGAATGCAAATTCAGTTTCAGTTTTGCTAAAGTACTGGAAATGAATAATGATGATCATGTGATTGAAACTTTTACCATACTATTTATTTGTTCAGACAAGACAATACGACATTGGTGTCGGCCGATTAGCCGCGTGGAAACGCTTCAGCGTTCCACTCTGGAGGATCCGGGTTCGAGTCTCGGTCCCACCCCTTGAAAATATTTATCATGGGGTCGGGCTCGGCCGTCGATCCCCGTCCTCCACAATCCGGCTGACCCTTCCGCAGAGGATGGGCAGCCTGTGGAAGGGCTTGTTTCGCTCCGCCACCTAGTACTCTTACTGAGTGGAAAGTGAAGTCATCTGTTGACAAAAAAAAAATACGACGTTGGCAATCACGATAATGGCATAGCTTCACATGAATTTATTATTCATTAAAATTTATCCTAATATGGTATTTGACACCGATAATGGACTACAATAATAAAATTTAACAAATGTAACTTATTTTAGTTGAATTCTCCTAAATATAATAGAGACTACTAAATGTAATTACTATTTCCAGAAATGAATATTATGTAATCAGTCTAGAAAGTATTCCACATACTACATCCAGAAGAGTTGCTTTAAATGCTGAAATTTTCAAATTTCATATTCCTAAAATTCATATTAAATAACGAAATTATTCAGTTAAACACGTACGAGAAAATTTGCGATCAGAAATAATTACTTAAATTTTATTTTAGGAATGAGCAGAAATAAAGTTATCTGAAAATTTCGGTTTTTTAACATCATTTTCCAATCTCCTCGATTTCTAAATGGAGAGCCATATCAGATCCTATCATAAGCTCCTCACACTGTGGAAGCCATTCAGATGGATTGTAGAGGACAAAGATCAAGATGCTCGCTTGGTACTCCTTCATATTAATTTTCAGGTTTCAGAATCAGATTTGGTTCCAGATCCTCTGGATGGAATGTCGAAGCGTTTCCACACAGCCAATCTGGCCGACTGAAAAATTTGCTTGCCTCTCATGAGAAAAAACATTTTTTGCTTTGGGTTTTGCGTGGCTTTATGCTGACTTCTATCTAGCAGTACTAAAAGGTTGAAATTCCACTCCATTATATGGAACAGATTTTTAGTTTCGATATTTTTCTAAAAATTATTTATTAATAGCTAAATGTAAGATGATTTATTTATTAATTGACTAAATTCAGATAAATGATATTCATGATGCATTCATATACAGTACTGTATTCGTAAGTGTAGCATGTTTCTTGATATAAGATGATATGCTGATTCAACTTTACGCTCCTCTTTGCCTGAATAATAAAAATTTTATGCTGATTTAAAATTCAAAGTATTTTAAATTCACAATTTTTCTTGGATGACGATATTTAATCGCCATTTAAACAGTATTTTGAATAAACGAGTCAAAATAAATATTTATTCGTAGTTGAATTTTCCGCAATGTTTTTGCTAGTTCAGACTGGCTGGCAATTTTAAATATGGTCAATATTTGCAAGCAATATAGATTTCATTGACAATTAAATAAATTTGAAATACAGTATTACCATTAATTCGATTTTCATTATGAAAGAAATGTACGTCTTTGATGATAGATTAAATTTAAAGTTTGATTTAAAATGTTCTGATTAAAGATATCGTATTAGCAATTCATAACACATAAAGGACACAGAAGCAAATTAACCTATATCTCGAAGGCGTCTTATTCTTGGTATTCTTGATATCTGTATCCCCATCAATAACTTTTGAACTAATCAATAGATTTTTATGAAATTTGGTGATGTTCTACAGTTAAATATTACTTAAACGCTGCATCAATTAACTATTTAAAAAATGGTGGACATTCAAATTTCAAAGGTTTCTTACTAATGACTTTTGAGTTATTTAATTTTTATAAGATTCCACAGAATGGTCAGGTTACTAAAATTGAATTTATCTGATTAAAAATAACAACATTGAATCTTCCGCGATAAAGATGAGAGTGTGATGAATGATGAAATTGCCCTGCAGATTTATTAAAATTTATTTATCATCATTGAGAACAGATGGCACTAATTGTTAAAGCCCGGAGCTGCCAATGGCTTATTTGCGTAGTTCTTACTAGAATATACTTAGGCTGTTATTTATATAATTTAATGAATAAATTAATTGCACCGAACATGATTTTGTTGATATATATGATAATTTTAATTTCTTAGCTTTAATTATTCTAAAATAAACGACACGTTCGGAAAATGAACGATTAGATCTTTCCGAACTGTTTGTTTAACAGAATAAAATAAATATTATTTTACTAATTTAGAACTATTTTTCGTTTACGAATTTCTATTATTCATTGTTTGTCTGTTATCCATATTTTATTATTTAACTAAACGAGTACGTATTTTATTTTCTAACAAAATAAAATCTGTTAGAAAAACAAATACGGATAGCAAAAATGCCAACGAATAATAGAAATAAACTTTGTAAAGAAATACTTTCTGGAAATACTGGAAATATTTCCGTATTCAGATAAAGTCTTAATTTTTTTAAGATCACATAAATCCTTCTTCCTATACATATATTTTAACATACGTGTCTACACGACAATGAAAATATTGTGTTACAATAATTCCTGGACTCCACTAACCAGAAAATTGAAACATAGCATAAACTGAACCAAGCAAACTTATGTTTCAGGTTACTTTCAGTTTATGCTTTAGCTCCACGTAAACATATAGTTCTGTCGACTTGTTTATACAGCACCATCTAGTATTCATATATAAGTTGGAGGATGCACTGATGAATGATGTCTACCTGTGGTCTGCTTGTCTAAACTACGACATCAACAAACGAGTAAATTAAGAAGCAAAACATCAAAATTATAAATCATTGCCTTTCTTAAGATTTGTATAATCTATTTGACTTAAAACACGAAAGAAATTAATAAAATAAGAGCTTTTTAGTATTCACAACATGAAATGCTCAAAACCGGAAAGTCTTGAACGGAAAATTTTTCTTGGTCAGCGCACCACCATGTTTCTACTGAATACTAAACTCTAATTGGCTACGTAGTTAGACCTGAAATTGAAACGTTAAATTTATTTATACTGTATTTTCAGGTAAATTTCTGGCGAAGATACGGCGTACAAACCGGAAGCTGCGTCACTTTCAGTTTCAGTTTTCAGTTTCAGGCGCGTTTTTAGGTGTAGTGGAGCCCAGGCCTGTCCTACAAAATGGCGACTGAATGAAAAATGCTAAAGTAAATCAAAAACAAGACATTTTACAAGAAGAAAGATTCTTCAAACCTTTATAGAATGTTGAAAAGAAAGTCTTTTAAGCAAAACTGTGAACGTAAAGAATGTAGGCCTACCTGATTAGTTCTTATTAGAGATGAAAGAAAGTTTATCAAAATAGGTGGTGTTTTTATTCTACTTTAGGATTTATCATATATTTTAATAATGTAGGATCAAATTTTTTAAATTTATTGTTATTTTATGACTAATCAGAAGTTGTTTCGTAAAGTTTTTATCATCAGGTTGTCTCATAAATAATATCTACATCTTTCATTGGCAAGTCTGAATCATGTTTCTTTGCCCATAAATTAGAAAATTGAAGATCTCAAATAATATTCTTGGAACATTAGTTTCTTAGTTTCGTACGAATATTCTCTAGAAAATCTTACACAAAAGTAAATTTACTAGGATTTCTAAAAAGAATATTTGTTTCATGAAAATCTCGTTAATCGAATATAGAAAATAAATATTAAACGCATACTCGTGCACATAAAACATCAAACTCTAATACTTGTGCACAAAATGTTGCACAGTATTAATGCAGCTATTTTCATGTTAAATAGTATGTTAGTCAGTTTAATGTTTCTAAGCTGTCATTAACAAATAATAAAAGATGTCTTAATAAATAACTTTACAACAACAAACAAATAAAAAAATTCCTTTCATGAAGAATTCTATTTTCATATTGTAATTACAATTTTATGACTTCAATGACACAAAATTTGCAATCGAAAATAGTAACTTTTAGGATACTATTTTCAATTGCAAATCTTGTGTCATTAAAGTCATAAAATTGTTATTACAATACGAAAATAGAATTCTTTACGGAAGGAATTTTGTATTTGCTGATCTACAATCATCTCTCTTCCATTTCTGTAAAAGTTTTAATAATTTAATGATCAATATATATTTTTAAATACGGCAAAGTGCTTTATGTCTAATCAGAACATCATGAGGTATCGTAAGAATAATTACAATAAGGCTTCTGGGGATAGTGTTGTAATATATTAAAATTGACTATTATAGAAAATACAGTTTAAACAATTTTTTTAATATTATATTATTATATTATAAACAGTATCAAGAAAGCGATAAGTAATTCTAAAAAGAAAAGTAGGACTAAAAAAAATCAGAGCAGAAAAGCGCATATTGTTGCTATAAAAAATTATTTAACCAAGGAAAATCTGTTTGAAAATACTTTTTTTTTTTTATTTCTCAGATAATTACAATCTTTCCACCAAAAATGGTGCAATGTATTATGTGGTTAGGTTCACGTCAGTTGTACAAATGAGAAGTTTTACAAATATCAAAACTATTTCTCAAACTAACTGGAAGAACTTTGTATCATAAATGTATTATATATCTTATTCTTTATATATTTATGCATTACCTCATCGTTTCAATTTGTACAGTATTACCAATTAAACTTTACGTTTTCCATCACGAAAAATTCTCAGGATAAAGAAAATTATGTTTCAATAATTATATTATGAATTTAAGTCATATTTTTGGAATAAACTGATTTTGAAATTAAGTTTCGAAACTCTTAGAGTTAGAGTGTCCCAGGTGTAGGTCAGTAATGACCTACATCATTTACGCTATAAGTGTCATTAATGACCTACACTTGGGACAATTGCGACACTGACTGTTGCTAAATTTATTTTTCAATTATCCAATAAACAGTATGTTTTCATTTTAATGATATATATGCAATTATAAACGATATCCTATTATAAGTAAGATTTCATTATATTTTCTCAATAAATTACTGAGATATTATAGAAAATATAAAAATATATTACACGAAAATTCGATGGAAAAGTGGTATAAACTAAAACAAAATTATAACATTCTAAACAAAACACTAAAGCTAAAATTTTTAAAAAATTAATTATAAAAATTTCACTTTTAGAATGAAATAAATAAATATATAATGATATTTATTATTGTTGAAAATCCTTTTTATATCCATTTTTATAAATAGATCTATTAGAAAACCTGCAAAGGATTTATGAATGCTACTCATTAGATAACTGACATAAAAAAAAAAAAATCAATTTAGAGTAGAGATTTATAGTATCCGACTTAAGCCCCACGAATTTATTTTCTGAAATAAAGGAAAGGTAATTGAACTTAAAAGTTTGAAAAATATTAAAGATAATAGAATTTTTTGAAGATTTATAGCGCGTTATTATAAAACTATGAAATTTTGATTATCACACTAAGAATAAAACAAAAATTCGTAAATGTCGCATTAAAATTCTTTGGTCTAGAAATGATATTTATAAAATATGTGATAAATGGAAGTCATATTACATGACTATGAAAATACCGAAAAAAATGATAAAAAATTGAAGATCGTTAAACTACTTCAACACGAGAGAGGGGGGAAAAAATGAAATAGATCAACAGTTCGTCGAATTTATTAAAGTGTTAAAATATTTTATAGATAAAAAATGAGTAAATTGATATTTATAATAGTTATTAAATATCGTAAAATGTTATTTTTTATACTGCAATACTTTAATAGTTTAACTTTAGCCTACTGTTTGATAGATGTAAATTTGATTAATTATTTGGCGAGTGTTGTATCATAATTAATTATTATTATATAATATTAGCTAAATTTAATATATATTGCATTTATATATTTATCTATACTGATTTCAATATAATTAATTTATATATATATTAGTTACTGTAATTCGCTTAATTAATTTGCAATTAACATTTAATTTAAAAATATTGTATTAATGATTTAAACAATTTTCGCCACTTTTATAAAGTATTTATAAAGTGTTTTTATATCTTTAACAGTATTTATAAAATAGAACAATCGTTAGGGAAGAATATAATTCCGAATGTTCTTTTTATATTTATATAATTTATTTTTTAATCATATAAACTATATGGTGAGAAAATTCACAATTGTATATTTTTGTAACTAGTTATAAAATAAAATAGTTGAATTTAGACAAGAAGGTACTTTCTAAATCTCAACAGATTGTCGAGTTATGGATCAGTTATAACTCTTCATTTTTCTGAATCTTTACAGTCTATATAACAATAACACACGTTTTTCTAATTTTAATAAATAATTAAAAATAATTTTTTTTTTAAATTGCGGTTAACGAAATTATTAACTTCTGAGAAATGCATCGAGCTATCATCCATAATGCTAAAAATTTTATATTAAAGTTATATTCTATCACATTACGACAAAAATAATGAAATACTTTTAATAAATATATTCGAATTTTACGATTAAATTTTCTTTCAATTTATTTATAAATTTATAGATATAATTCGAAAGAAAATATATATATATATATATGAACTTGCACTATGTTTCGAAGTAAATTTGTGGTAAAACACGATTTATGTCTTATCACAAATTTATTTCGTAACATAGTGCAAATTCTGAATTTATGTCCTATTCTGTAATGTCAATATTTTTAGTCCAATGTGTCTCAGGATGGCTATATTTATTCAAAATGCAGTTTGTCGATCTTACTTTTTTAACTATAATATGGCCTATTTTCGGTTACATGCATCAAATAAATTTTTTGATAACTTTTAAGGATTTAACACGAAATTCGGTTATCGATATTTTTTCTTTCATTTAATTAAAAATGATTCCGAAGTAGTGAAATTATTCGTTTGAAACAGGGAAACAAATCTTAAAGCCGATTGATTTTAAAAAACAATAAATTATGTAGGATTGCATTAAATTAATTGTTAACTAAGTCTAATTCTAAGCCGATATCGATATAAAAGTGAACTACTGTATTCCTAATTTAATTATAGAAAAAGTTAATTCGATCCTAACATTCGATTAATTAAATTAATCTAACTGTTAAGATCGATTAATTAATCTATTTTCATCATATTCACCATAATGTATTCCCTTTCTTCTAAAGGGAACTCTCGTAATAGTTTAAATCAACATTATTATTATTATTAATTAATGGAAATATTAATCGAATTGTAATTAATCGATTAATTATATATTAATGGAGAAATTAATCGAATCAATCTTTTAATTAATTCGATTCATTAACTGAAGAGGACACACATTCAAGACGCCTAGAGTTTTGCACATACAGTTAAATTTTCGTTCTCAAGTTGAATTTTTATATCAATTAATCATAATGCTTGTAATGAAAACCTTTTATTAATCGAGTTCAAATTAATATAGTTGAAGTCAAAAGACGTACAATATGCAGCGCAAAGTTTTATTAAGCTTTTTATTATATTTCAGAACATTAAGTTCGTTAACAGTTAAATACATCTGTTCAATTAAGACACGCAAGCAGATTGATAATTATTTTCTAATAAATTTTTAAATGGTTTTTTTTGAAAATTTATTAAACAACTTTATCGTTATATTACATTAATAGTATTTAAATATTCCGTTCAAAAGTGTAATATATAATCATCGGCGATTAATTTAGGAACGAATAAAGAAGAAAACTGCTACAATTAGAGATAGAATTTATTCGATAATGCGAGGATAATTACTCTCGCATTATCGGATAAATTCTATCAATAATAATCTCTTAATATGATTAACTTTTATTTAAAACAAAATATTCTACTCAAACGTTTTCATATATAGTATAATAATTACTAATCCCCATTAAAAGTATCTAAAAATCTTCAATATAAACAGTAGATGATAAAAAATTCATATAAACAAATAATAATCCTTATGCATTTTGCATTTTAAAGAAAGTAATTCCTAAGAGAAATTAAATAAAATGCAACGTTATTTGAATGCAAAATTGTCTAATATGCAATATTCATATACAAAGATACAGGAGTTCTGTAGATAAATATTAAGCACTTAAATGAAAAGGTTACGGTCTATAAATCATCATACTGTTAATATTTAAGTGAAATTCTTTAAAACATGCAAAATGTTTAATGCATTTGAAAGTGGGAATTGATGGCAGAAAAAATTCAACAGAAATAGAAAAATATTGAACGTTATAAATTATAAATTTCAACATTTATAAAATTGCAATTTAAAAAATTTACTTCAGACATAATTTTTAAATATAGCGTGTATATATATATAACTAACTATATTTAGACTTTATAGCGTATTTACTAAAGTTTTATTAAACCAATAATTGTATAAATAATGAAAATTTACGAGTTTTGACAACTCATTAGGGTAGAGAAGATTGGGTATAAAATTGAATGTATGACCTCATTTTCGGTCAAATGTAATTTCTAACTTTTAAGCCATTAGAGATAGAGTAAAATTTCGATTAGACATTTGTACAACCGTAAAACTATTTACGAAAGTCATTTGCAGCGGCATCTTATATGAAGTTGAAACGAAGAAAACGAAAAAGTCCGATCGAATTATCTCCATATTCTCGTGGAAAAGTTTATCAATAAAACGGTAATATATATATGTTAGCGTTGATTTGTATAATCTCGTTGTTATATATGAGGAAATCCACGTCAAAGTGGCCAACTTGTTCACCCGACCCTCACCGATCGGGCTGAAAATTGGTACACAGGTTTGTGGTGACAAAAAAATGAGGTTCCAAAAATTTCAAAGCTTATAGGTGCTATACAACACCCAGGAGAGCCTGTGAATTTTTAAGTCATTTTAACGTCTATTTTTTCCTTTTTTTTATTTTAAGCTTTAAAAAACGTCAAAATGCACTAAAAAAATTTTTGCAGACATGATTTTTATAGGAAATTTTCTGAGGAATCCGAATTCTTCACTTGTTCTAATCCACGGTGCAAACTATGGC